>JAHQIW010005302.1:0-50031 GCA_019055375.1 Parelaphostrongylus tenuis
GTATCTGGTGTTTCATACTCCTGCCAAAATAAATCACGATGTCCCTTCGCAAGAGGATCTCCTCCGGCTTTCACGCAAAGGGTCACTTGGCGCACTCCTCTAGATAGGCGGATAGGTGGTTAAGTACATGGTAAGAAGAAGCGATTTGGTGATTTTTTTCTGTGGACACTTTATGCATTCATAGGGATTTGCCTACGCTATCTTCCGCACCCCTGTGTAGCCAATTTGTCGCACACTTTATGTGTACGTAGACTTATGCTTGTCGCTATGTCCTGCTTAAGTTGTGTTTGCTCCGTAACCGCGTCTCTATTCTACAAATCCTTACTTGGTCACACGACCTTGCCAATCAAGTAACTAGACAGTACGTGAGACGAGCCAGAGAAGAGCAGTGCCCACACATTATGATCCCATAACTTCATAATGGAGGAGAGAGAGCTAACTGAACCGGCTTCAGCAAATGCAAGACGTCAATGTCACAAAGCTGAACGGACAATCAAATAATAGCGCCGTATTTCCCTTAGTACGGAAAATGCTAATCACATACCTCAGTAATTTCGATGGGATGAAACTAGGAGAAACTGCTTAAAGTTGCCCAGAGTTTTTTCTATTTTGCCTTGATTCTTCGAAGACGGGCTGAGTGATGTAGTACTTAAAATGCATTGATTCACTTGCAGCGTAGACGCACCTACTATAGAGGGCCTCTGCTTATGCAATCATGAAAGGATGAAGCGCACACACGCCGATGTCCAAGTAGACTGGCTAGGAATGGCGAGAGCTGATGCCGTCTATTCATCTCCGTCCTTGTCTATATTTAAAGAAAAGTGATGCCTTCGAAACATGAGGTAGTGGATAATAGGTGGCGTCGTACTCTTGTAAATACGACTTTTGCCATGAACATCGATTCATTTCAAGCAAAATTAGGCCGGATTGGACGTTATCGATCGAGACAACATCAATCACCACTGATCTTATCACTTCGCCGACGCATTCGTATATTCTCGGAGAGTTCTTCAGATGAAGACTGTACTTTCTCTGAGTCATGATTTGTAATTTTGAATGAAAAATCAACTTAGCTACAACTTATACAAGAGCTTCGGCCTACGGATGTGTAATAGAACGGACAGGGTGAGAAGCTGTCCAAGTTTGTCATAATGATCAAGAATCCATATGTACTGTGCCCAGAGATCGCATTCTCATCGGTGGATGTGGGATTTCCTTATGAAGAGTACCTCAACAAAGTAGACTACGTCAAATAAATCGAGGGTACTGCCTCACCGATGTCCGCCGTGTTCCAGATATTCTACAACGAGACCAGAGCATCGTTATATATCAAAATAAGCGCAAGAAGCTGCTTTAAACACATAATAAAAACCAAGATTCAAATGTATGAAAATATAATAAAGCGAAAAGTCAAAAACAACTTCTTAGCATTCAATATGATTTATTCAAATCCGTAGTCTTTCTGATAAGATGTTGTTATTGAAAACATCGACGAGGAATAACGATTGGCTGGTTTAATATCGTGACGATAATGTGAATAGAGGCTGAAAGTTTGCAAGCCACCAGTAAATATTTGTTTCCACAAACATTGGAGCTAGTACGCAAATCTACAATCTCAGGGGCCACGATGCAACCGTTAGTCTAACCTAGTCTGGCAAAACGCTGTAGAAAAGTTATAAATTCGAATTTAAAAGAGAGGCTGTAGCAGACGATTACGTGGAGCTGAAGAGAGCTATTTTAAAGCCATCAAAGTTTTAATCAATTATAAAACCAAAGTGCTACACTTCAAACGATCTGTGATGAATAAGTACAGACTTCCACGAAGGAATGAAGACTATTGTTCTTAATTACTACTCGAATCTCCTCATTAGCCAAGTCCATTATACTCTTCATGGCAAACTATTAAGTTGCTGTCACAATCGTTTTTTCATCTGTACTTCGACAAAGCTATTTTGGCAGGCCGAGAGTCGCTAACTATGATTTGGTTTGGAGTGTATTAGACTTAAATCTGAAGAATTTTCTGTTTTATACTTCATCAACACAGCGGGCTATTTGCTATCTTCACGCTTTACCTGTCAGAAGGCAATGTCACTATTCAATGATGATTTCACGAAATGATTCAATAATTCTTTGATGACAGATAGGGATAGGAGATCAAAATGCTCAACAAGTTCCCTAGTGCGAGCAGAACCCAATGGACTACCAATGCAGGTGACAGAGGAAAATGGTTAGATTAACTGGGCGCTCTCTCCAGTCAACTGATGACAGTGCAGTAAATCCCAAGACCGACTATCTATTAACCTCGGCATAGTTTGAATAATGACTAGTTTCTTCTGTTTATAGGCCGTTCCGAGTGTTATTGATGTTATTTATTGGTATTAGCGAAGCATACAACAATACAGTCATAATGCAGCTTGAATACACAATATTCGAGGTGGCTAACGTTTCGGAGGGTCGCCTTCTGCAGAGCCTGGAAGGATCATATTGATCCACAATTTACTAAGCAAAACCTCTATGACCCTAGCAGAAAACGTTAGAAATGAAATTTTTGGGATCGCATGGTAAAAACTTCATTTCAAAACACTCACCGTTTTAATGTTTGGTGTCTATCAATTAATCATTGAAGACCAGCCGCTTTAAGGTCAGTGCATCAGTGGGCTGTGCCTAACTCGGGCCGGAAAATCAGCCTGAGGTATGGTTCGAGGTCACGCGTGATTATGAGGCACTCCTCTTTTCGGTTCATTTTCGGACCTTTGTTATGTATCCAAAATGCTTCTAATGTTTTACACGCAGATGTTCTTGATTCCTGTTGCGAGGATCGTGAATTTGACGCCAACACGTTACTCCTGCATGTTTTTGGTCCCTATGCGTGCCTAGTGGAGCTTTTGAATCACAGTTGCGTAACCCAGCTAGGTGCTCCTTTACCACGGAGGAATAGTGGTCTACCCGTTTCGCCAATGTACTCATCGCCGCATGCCTCGCAAGAGATTATTAAATCTATACCGATCTCATACAGTCGCCGTCTCTGCCGTTCAGATAACTATGCAGTCATGGTTTTCGCAAGAAGCGGTCATACATCGGTTGCGGACTAATTTGACGCTTTAGTGTTTTTTGGGGGATATTTCAACTATTGCTACCGAATCATCCAAACCTGCTCTTCTTAGGTATGCATTTAATACTATATTTATTTCGTTAGAGATAAAGGCAGGAGGAAAGGACCTTTTTTTTCGCCAGACTTGTCGGTTGGGAGCATAGAATTTCCTCCTAACATGAGAAGCTCCTACCGTATCGTAGCCATTAGAGATGGCTATTTTTCGACGCCAAGCTCAAGGATTCTACCTTGTTTTCTTTCCCTGTGCACACATTTTGACGCTGTTCGGAACATATTCTTAAGAAGTGCGCGTTTTGTGTGTGAAGGATGAGCTGATAGGTAGTGAACCAAGATGTTTTTGTTGCTTGGTTTACGGTACCATTTTGTAGTGTAGGAGCTTTTGGGCACAGGTATGACCTGAACGTTCAAAAAAGGGAGCTCAATTTGCTTTCGTATTCTCACTGGTGAACTTTATGTACTCTGACTGACTGTTCAGCAATTCAAAGCATTTGTCCATCTCCTCTTGGGTTGAGCAGACGACAAAGCAGTCATCTATGTACTACAGTAGAGTACCGGCCGGAGTTCGCTTATTGGGCTCTCAACTTTAGACATAAAGGCTATAGCAAGTGTTGGCGCTAGATCGTTGTCCCATTACCAGCCCTCTGATTTAAACAAATAGTTCTCCGACCATTTAAAGATTGAATAGTTTAGGCACTCTTTTGAGAGACCATAATGCCCAATGGAGAAGCCATACATGTTTGTGGTCCTTTCGTGCTTTGTTAAAGCTCGTATATGGCTTGCATTGCGGATTCATTCGACACGTTTGTATAAGGGCGGTTACGTCGAAAGATTCCATCACGTACGCGTTGTTTGGGAGACGCGTTACGTAAATGGTCGAGGAACATTGGGTGTTTGTGAGATGGGCTGAATTGTGCTTCAGCAATTGGACTAGTATTAGGTTTAAAAACCACGTTATCCTGTCCGTTGGTCCGCCTACGCAGCTGATGATGGGTCTAATCTTTGAAATTTGATGGATTAGTAGACAACAGATCATCAGTGCATACCAACTTATGAGTTCTAATAAGTAGTATAAGACAGGAACATGATGGTGGACTATGTTTTAGTTGGGAGATAGCGGAAGGCTTTAAACCAGCCAAGCTCGCTATTTTTACCCATTGCTTGTTCAGTTTTCGATACTGTTTTTGGAATTCCTTACCAGATGATGGGCGATAAAGTGCGGTGTCTTCGAGATGGTTTTCCTTGTCGCAATATCTAACTGATTGGGAATCACTACAAACTCTCCTCCCTTATCACTAACTGACAGTCTATTTGTTTTGGAATTTATGTGCTCCCTTATTCTGTCGCATCCGCTTCTTCTGCGATGATATTAGGTTGGAACTGAACATTTTCCCGTTAGTGGTTAGGGATTCTGCAAGAGTTTTCATTCCAAAATATGCGAAAATTGATGTCTACCTTGTTATTGGGGTCTTGCTGCCAGAAGAACGCTCGGGAAAAGGTGGTGTTGGTATTGCTCCCATGTTTTTGTGTCTTGCTCGTATGTTAATGATTCTAGTCTGCTTTATGGCTGGAGTCGGTCTTGAAGTTTCTTGCAAATTGCATGCGATACTGCACAGGATTTCCTTAGAAATTGGTTTGCGCTGGTGAGAAACTTGAGGCCCATTTCCAAGCGATCAGCGATTTATCGGGGAGAGTCATGCCTCCTAACACAGTGACCCTTGATTGATCTAGCACATTACTGATGTTAGATTGACTCTTAGGGCTTTCGTTTACGGTTTTGTGATGTTTTGTTGATGAGACTGGTCTACACGATTTTGTTCAAAAAATTGAAAAATCTTTTGAACAAATATATATAATACCATGTTTTAGGTCGTTCAACTAATCATTGGAGACCTGCCACTGGTACAATGATTAATTGAAAGACCTAAACATCTAAGCGGTGAGTGTTTCTGAAATGAAGCTTTTCTTATACGACCCAAGACTTTATTTCTCACGTTTTTTGCTGAGGTTACGGAGGCCTTTGATTAAGTAATTTGCGAATCAATTTGAACTCTCCAGGCTCCAGGATTAGACTTCGTGTAATCATCGCTGCTCGAGGATTTCATCTTCTTCGCAAGCGTCGTGGAGAAATTTGTCGAGTCAGATCTCTTTGTAACATCAGGTATAGCTAAAATGGAACATTTTGTGAGCGTTCGTTAAGTGATTGCCGAAGAGTGCTGAGAAGAGAGAAGAAGAGGGATCAATCTCGCGCGAAGTCTCATCAACCACCGTCCCCCTAATTAATTCTAATAATCATAGAAAATTATCAATCTTCCTTATCTGAGAGCATATCAGTTTTACTAATCTGAGAGCTGATTATCAAAAAAGTCTGAAGTAAACACGTAATTATCATGCGATTGAAAAGGTATATAAACCGACGAATTAGCTTGATCGGTATTGTAAAATGTCCTCAATTCCTCCCGGCGACATCAACACTCAGCCAAACGCGAAGATTGTCTTCAATGCACCGTACGACGACAAGCACACCTACCACATCAAGATCATCAACGCCTCTGGACGACGAATCGGATGGGCGATCAAGACGACGAACATGAAACGGCTTGGTGTCGACCCAGCTTGCGGTGTGCTTGATCCAAAGGAGGCAACACTCATGGCTGTATCATGCGATACCTTCGAATATGGACGTGAGGTGTGTTTTATTTTCTGACTCACTGACTTCATGTAATATAATGTCAGGTGGTGTGCACAACTTTAAACGTCGATGGCAATTTCACGCTTTCCGGAGGCGCGTGCTAACCTTTGAACTACCTACACTCGTTCTGCCACCACTCTTTTTTGCAACGCTATTGTTATGTTGGCAGGAAAGCAAGATGGCAGAAAGACCTGGTGATGCAATGATCAGTACGCGCCCCAGAAAATAGAATGCGAGTTTGGATCCCATCCGACGTTCAAAGGTTTGCTTAACACTTAACACTCTCACGCACTAACACTCAACATTACTGGGTATGTATTTGTAACTCATACCACCGCTAAAAACGGTTGATTGAAAGAAATTTCATTTAACACTGATTATGATTACTGATTCACTTATAATGTGATAACTTCCGCCTTAGGACACCAACAATGATCGTATTACCGTGGAATGGTGCAACACTCCCGAAGGAGCCGCAAAGCAGTTCAGGCGCGAATGGTTCCAGGGAGATGGTATGGTCCGCAGAAAGAATCTTCCCATCGAATACAACCCATGATTGGTCGACTCCAATAAAAATGTTTAAGCGAAAATTTTGCCGGTGAACATGTGTACAGCTCAATTTACTTGAGAAAAGAGAGCAAAGTATGATTATCAAACGGTCAATTCCAAAATTGAAGTGAAGAGTGCAAATCGAAGTCTTATATGGAATGCCAACACAATGGACGGATCCATCGATAGTGAAAGAGTGTTGTGTTATTCATCCAGCAAGCGTGAATTTTGAAACTGGAAAAGTGTCAAAAATTTTTGGTGATTAAAAGAAGGCACAAGATTTCTTTGGAATGAGGTTTTTTTTTGACTAACCAAAGGGTTTTCTCTTCCTCGAAGCCGACTAATCCCAGCCGATGCTCTACAGTCGTTCGTCCTCGTTGTGATGTTTGTGTTCGTTCAACTGAGTTGGATCTTCTTCGAACGAGCACCGCTGAAACAAGGCTTATTCGGCAGTGCTCCTTCTATGCAGAAAAAAAAATGCTGATGATAATGTTAACGCGCTGTTTTACTTTGTCTTTTAGCATGTATTCCATTCTACAGCAGTCCTTATGATTGATCGCTGGAACATAGTGTTATAAAAATTCGAGAACCGATTCCTTCGACTTCGACACTACAAATCAGTCGCATAATTTTTGTTGATCAAGAGAAAGCATGAAGTTGTATAGAAGAGACTTATTCATTCGGTTAACTTCCGAACGTGTTTCGTTTTTTTTTTGGAGCCAGTTGATCCTAGCAGATTCTCCACAGTCGTTCGTCCTCGTCGTGGTGTTTGACTTCGGTGTCAATCGAGCCGAATGTTCGGAGAAGTAGCACTGCTCAAATGAAAACTCACACGTCAATGTTCTTCCTATCAGCAGGCGAACATTATCACCAACAGCTGCGCTGCACGAAAGGAGCACTTGCCGGAAGAGTTCTCCTCCGAAAAGTGGTGCTCCTCGGGAGAAATCTGACTTGAGCGACAATAAAGACAAGCATCACGACTAGACTAACGACCATGGAGCATGGCTCAGACTAATCGACTTCAAATGAAGACAAACGCAAACAACGAATAAATTCAAACAATCAGACTACAGTTAGTGATAAGGGAGGAGACTTTGTAGTAATTCCCAATCAGTTAGATATTGCGATAAGGAAAAACCATCTTCAAGACACCACACTTTATCGCTCATCATCTGTTAAGGAATTCCAAAAAACAGTGTCGAAAATTGAACCAACAATGGGTAAAAATAGCGAGCTCGGCTGGTTTAAAGCCTTCCGTTATCTCCCAACTAAAACTTAGTCCACCATCATGTCCCGTCTTATACTTACTTATTAAAACTCACAAGTTGGATTCACTGATGATCTTTTGTCTACTAACCCTTCAAATTTCAAAGATTAGACCCATCATCAGCTGCGTAGGCGGACCAACGGACAGGATAACGTGGTTTTTAAACCTAATACTAGTCCAATTACTAAAGCACATTCCAGCCCATCTCACAAACACCCAAATGTTCCTAGACCATTTACGTAACGCGTCTCCAAACAACGCGTACGTTATGGAATCTTTCGACGTAACCGCCCTTTATACAAACGTGTCGAATGAATCCGCAATGCAAGCCATATACGAGCTCTTAACAAAGCACGAAAGTACCACAAACATGTATGGCTTCTCCATTGGGCATTATGGCTCTCTCAAAGAGTGCTAAACTATTCAATCTTTAAATGGTCCGGGAACTATTTTGTTCAAATCAGAGGGCTGGCAATGGTACAACGATTAGCGCCAACACTTGCTCTAGCCTTTATGTCTAAAGTTGAGTAGCCCAATAATCGAACTCCGGCGGTACTCTACTGTAGATACATAGATGACTGCTTTATCGTCTACTCACCCAAAAGGAGATGGACAAATGCTTTGATTGCTGCACAATAGTCAGAGTACATAAAGTTCACCCGTGAGAAACCAAAAGCACAAAATTGACTCCCTTTTTTGAACGTTTAGGTCAACCTGCCCAAAAACTCCTACACTACAAAATGGTACCGTAAACCAAGCAACAAAAACATCTTGGTTCAGTACCTATCAGCCCATCCTTCACACATAAACGCGCACTTCTTGAGAATATGTTCCGAACAGCGTCAAATGTGTGCACAGGGAAAGAAAACAAGGTAAATCCTTGAGCTTGGCGCGAAAAATAGTCATCTCTAATGGCTGCGATACGGTAGGTGCTTTTTCAGGTTAGATTTGGAGGAAATTCTATGCTCCTAATCGACAAGTCTGGCTTAAATAAGGTTTCTTCCCTTTTGTCTTTTATCTCTAACGCAGTAAGCACCAGCTATTAAACGCTGCCTAAAAGGACCAGGTTTGGATAATTTGATAGCAATAGTTGAAATACTCCCAAAGACATTAAAGTCAATTAGTCCGCAACCGACTGTATGACCGCCTCTGCGAAACAATGATTGCAAGTTTGTCCGAACGGCAGAGACGGCGACTGTATGAGATCGGGTATAATTTACCTAATCTCTTTGCGAGGCATGCGGCGATGAGTGCATTGGCGAAACGGGTAGACCACTATTCCTCCGTGTAAAAAAGCACCTAGCTGGGTTACGCAACTGTGATTCAAAAACCCCACTAGGCACGCATAGGGACCAAAAACATGCAGGAGTAATGTTCGGCGTCAAATTCACGATCCTCGCACAGGAATCAAGAACATCTGCGCGTCAAACATTGAGAAGCATTTTGGATACATAACAAAGGTCCGAAAATGACCGAAAAGAGGATGCCTCATAATCACGCCTGACCTCGAACCATACCTTAGGCTGATCTTTCCACCCTGAGTTAGGCACAGCCCACTGATGCACTGACCTTAAGCGGCTTGTCTTCAATTAATAATTGGTAGACCCAAATATCAAAAACGGTGAGTGTTTTTAAAATGAAAAGTGTATTCAAGCTGCATTACTGACTGTATTGTTGTATGCTTCGCTAATACTCAAAAAATAACATCAATAACACCTCGGAACGGCTAAACAGAAGAAACTATTCATTTTGATGACAGGTGGTTGAGGTGATATAGCAACAGATAGATACAAATTCACTTATGCAGGAATTAATTTTATTTGTTTTAGTCGAATGCTTTTGTGAAGTAGAAAAATCTTCCCTGGAGGATTCTGATCACCTTTATTCTTAAGTGCTAACCCTATTAAAAGAATTCGAGGGACCTATTTATCAGCAGATAATATCATTTTGCTCTTGAAACGCTAAAGACCATTTTAAGATATCAGTTTGGACCCCATGCTCTCTTGTCAAGTACTATTCCATAAAATTCAAATGTCATTAGGTGGATTTGCGACACCAGCTGTTGCTGACGATGACATCATTGTGGCGTTGTAGCCGGTGGAAACGAGAAATTGGGTTTTGAAAGGAAGCATGTTGAGAAGCGATGTTTGCTATTATTAGCTGGAATATGATAACGCATCATTTCCAAGCACTTTTTCGCGAACAAGAAGTTATGTTTGATAGGAAGTCTTTTAGCTCCAGCGATTTACATTTAATAACAATCTAGATGCAGCCCGTCTACTCAGCCAATGTTTATTTATCACGATAACTTATAGAGCATGCAATATCTTCGTTGAGGGTACCACACAGTAGACACTTCATGAGTTGTTGATTGATCTTGCACCTGTTCCATAGAGTATTTACACCACTGAGGTCGGAAAATTGGTACAAAGTTTTTTGGAGTAATAAAATTGCTAAAACAGCCCGTTAACAGGCCAACAGAATTCACTTCAGAGTCCAGATGGACAGTTACTCTTCCCGAAGGAAGTGATGAAGTCGCATACACGGTGCATACTTTAAAGGCGACCTATTAAGATCTTGGTCCTTCCTTTTGCGATGAATTTATTTGACAGTTTCCTTCCACCCTCTGGAGTCTAGGCGATACAATGTAAATAGTGATCAAAAGGAGACTGATTATGTGGCGTATGTATTCTTCATGCGAAATCGCGTATATCCATGATGAACAAATAAATGACTGTCCTTATTGCCACAAGCTTGAGAGAGCTTTGCTAGAAGGTTTTTCGAGTTATTCGCAGTAACACAGGATAACAAAGCGGTCTGGACAACTAACAAAAGTGGATTGCTATGTCTGTTAGCATTGTACATGTAATAGTGAATTTACACTAATTACACCATAGTGGAAATATTTACTTCATGAGAGCACAACGAGACCTGCTCTAATACGAATTCATGGCAATCAAAGTTGGAGTTTACTCTGGACTTCGACGAGAGTTTTCCAGCTGTTATGTAGTCTATTCAACTCGTCCTTGTTGAGTTGCTGTTTGATAATGTGTGTGAGACCATTCGAACCAATAACACATGGTAGTGAGAGGAACACATCATCTGTGATGCCATGGAGCCCCTGAATGTTTCGTACTTGTAGATGACGTGGTGTCGAGATCGATAGCGATAAGTAGGAACCACTACGAGATCATATCACTACCTTGACGTTCGTAGAGAGAGCGAAGACATTTCGGAAGTTATTCATTACTGCTTGAACGATTTTAGCAACCGAAAGTCCAATAGCCCATGATGTATAGCCCTTTAACTTGATGACTTCGTAGGCGCTGAAAGCTATGCGTAAAAAATGCTGTCGGTCCAGCAAAAATGTAAATGATCATTATATCACTATAGATGAAAACTTCGCCTTCTCCCTCGTCTGGGTATTCGGCTGTCTCTACTAGATTGTGTCAAGATTTTGTCCCATTTTATGGTGATAACAGTGGGGTAATTATCCTTGAGTGGACCTCAAGAAATGCCGGACACCGCAACTAAGGAAGCTCTCCAAACAGCTTTTTCTTGGAATAAGAAAAGGTCAATAAGTTTAACAACAAGCTGTCCTGTTTAAACCATCACCTGCCCACCACCTTCTCATGAATTTCGTTCTTCCACTTTTCAAAATTGCCGTCCGAGTCACCTCGTATGGCTGGCAACGAAACACCCGCAACATTTACTCCAGACCACACAGCCACTAAAATAGTAAACAGTGAGCAATGACGAAATTTTACGTTTTTTTTTTCAATGTTGAAAGGTGGTTATTCAGTTTGTAGATGCCAGACCTCCAAATCAAAGCCATATATCATCTAGTCAATTTTTCCCACAAGTTTCGCCATAGAAAAGAAAAATGGAATTGTTTGAAAGAAAACAAAATGAGTAGTGGTGATGAATAGCACCACCACATTTCAGTGGTTGATAAACTTGAACTGTGGTTATGACCATCGCTCAAATTTGGTTTGCATTGAGAACCAAGTGATTTGTCTTCCGAAAAAGTCATGTATTGTTTTGGCGGAATTTTGTATCCAAACTTCGTCAGAGTAAAAAAAAGTAGCAGGGAATATAATCTGACCATGGTGACGAATAAACAAACTCATTATGTTTATCGTTAAAATGCTACGTCTGTATTATACGAAGCAGTGGCGTATTTGGGTGCTTAAGAGCATAAGAAAGTGCGTTAGTTGACACAAGAATAGCATATATAAAGAGAATGAAATTTTCGAAACATTACCACTGGAGTCGCCATGTTCTCCAATGATCCAACCATGACATGATGACGGAGCAATTTTTAACTTCTCCGACAACAAAAAGCGAAATCTGCAAAAGCACCGCTCGTCGATTTGTAATGGACTACTCTTTCACTGCCGTTTTTACCTCGACGAATCGAGGTTGGTGCCAGAGCCGATTACACGTTCTCTCGGAAGTCCCGATAACTTCCACGTTACATATGTAAGCACGTCAACTGAATTCCACTCGTATTTCAAATAGAAACAGAACAAATATTGAAATAAAACTTTACAGTTTCGAGCATGTCATGATAATTCAAACCTGGATTAGATACCACCAAAAGAATAGTATCAGGAGAATATTGGACAAGTTTCTTTACGATTCCTCTGAAGATCTCCACGTTCCTCTGAACAAGTGAAAGTCGTGACTCTCCTTCCTTTTGACGAGCGCCGGCTGTTATGACGCAGATTTTTGAGCCAGCCGTTATGGCATAGTCTGGTAAATAGCTTCGTTTGTAAAAATTTAGTGATAAGATTTCCTTCTCAGCTTATTCAAGATGAAATCGCTACATTATAACTAAACCCTACCGGTGTCAGCATTTACTGTGCAACGACCAGTGAAAGTGACGCCGTGTTGAAGATCCATCATCTCGCCTTTCAGTTTGTCGGCTACCACATCAACCAGACACAACTCACTAGCGATATTCTGCAACATGATCTTTCTATACATTCCTTTACTCATATGATAGAGAACCATACCCCACTACGGTAGGTTTTTTTTTATAAAAGTGGATGTGGGAGACCAACGGTGAAAACTGGTTTGGAAGTGAGTATCAATAAGAGTAACATCTTAAACTACTCTGAAGCCCAGTTTTCAGTAAATCTCAGTATCAGTGCTAAATTCATGCAAATTCTATAAGCTGGCCATGCTGAAATAATGCGTCTTCTCACAGAATCTTGATATTCGATTATTGACTTTTTGAAAATTTTCCTTCTTCAGAGTTTTCTACGTGTGAGGTGCAAAACGACAAGAGCTCTGTCCATTTGAGATGGCGAATAGAAATGATGATTCATTGAATTGCAAGAAAACATGAGTAGAACTCTGAATTAGCGGGATAAGTGCAAGTTACAAGTTAATGAATGACTCTCCAGTTGGAAAATGAACTCTAGATACCGTGTTAAGCTTAAAAGTGCGTTATAAAACTTTATTTAATAGCAATCCTCATATTGCTAAATAAAATTATTACTGCTAAGTAAATATCTTTGAAGTGAACCAAGAATACTTGCCTGTTGCAGAATACTGTACGCGCATGCCATGCCTACTTGACCCACTCCGACAATAGTCACTTTTGACGTAGTTTTTAAGGCTGCAGGAGTTACCTGCTCCATGAGAGCGTCGACCATCATGGCGGTCCTCAAACATAGATTGTAAGATTGAGTTTTCAAATGATAAGCGATCGCCTAACAATCAGATTTTTGGTATGAAGTAGAATTACTTCTTCAATAGTTGCAGTAATTGGTCCTCATACACAGACTGTGAGATTGAAAGGTTTTTGAAATGACCGTTTTTCCATATTCTGCTCTGGTGATGAAACCAAAATTATTTTCTTGTTAAAGGTTTGGTGAAGATGAAAATTTTCAGATTGGTTTAGTGGCAAGAAATGCCTCACTAAGCACATAAGCTCAGATGTTGGATGGACACGGTACCCGGACCTCAGCAAGCTCTCCATGGTTGGGAGCTTGGAAATTCTGCCACACTTGTATAGGAAGAAGAAAATAGTGCCCTGACTCATTGCTAAGCTACCACAATTTATGGTACAAAAGAATGTGTACTCGACCACCATTACGATGCGTGATGGGTTTGGATACATAATGCGTCTCTTAAGCGTTGACGAACGCCGAACGCTCCAATTTATACCTTTACATTCGACTGTTTTTACGAAGCTCGCTCAAATCAATATAAAACCTTCTAACATATTTTGAGCCTTTCATGAGGTCTGGTACGGCACTTATACAATGCTAGACACGTGTTTCGCCATTGCGGTAGCGCGATGCCTTTCGGTTCAGGGAGGGGGAGGGTAGGGGGTTATACCCCTACATATAAACGAACGACGCCGAATAATTTCAGATCGCCGCACGTCAGGTGATGAAATCCCTCGGCACTGACATATACGGATTTGGATTCATCGGCGTCGACTCCTTCATATGTAGGAGGAATACCCACCTGTAAGAGATTGGCTGAACCAAGTGCTATGATGAAGCTGCAATGTCGAAACACGTGTTTATCACCTTATAAGTGCCATACCAGATTTCATAAAAGGATCAAGATATGTTATTAGCCCTAATTTACATCTTTTATCCTTTAGACACGGCTGTAAACGCTTTTTTATGGGTAAGTAAGATCAGCAATATAGAAAAGGAAGGCTTTGTGAATCAGGAAATGCAAAATACGTATAAGAATGCCAGAATCTAGTACTATACAACAGCGCTGAGAAGCGAAGTACGTGTGAAACTTTCACTTTTACTTAGATTATCTTAGATTTTTAAGCAAATGAATGATAGTTAGTATAAAAGCATTGAGAATTTTTTTTTGTACATGCAAAAGAGTTATCAACAACTTGGGCTCGTAAAGGCATAATCAATAAGAGAGTACATACACTTTGGACATGTTGAACGCTGCGGTGGAGATTGGTAGCAGAAATGTGAAATGGGAAACACCCGGTGGATTTGAACGCGATTCTTATCCACATCCAACTTGATAAGCAATGCTTATCTAATCATGAAGACTGATTGATTTTACGATATTGCTCAATGTTCTGTGAGCTTCCATCATTTAAACGAAGCGTTTGTCCACTAAATTCATTGTTCTGAAAATACTTAATGTGAAATTTCTAAACTGTATCGCGACTATAGCATGCCGATGCGATTATCGTAACTTCTCGTCTGCCCTAGCAATATCCAACAAATTCCGATTTTGCTTCAGTCACGCCGAAGGAAACGAACGGCTTGTATCCAGACGGAAAGTAGAAAGTAGCTATGATACAAGGCTAGGGACATAGCAGCGATTTTACCCTTTTGAGTCACACGTTGGTTTCTAACGCGGCAGAAGGCGGGATCGCGCGGCGAAAGCAGCGCGTTACACAGGAAACGTGGTAGTTTTCTAGTGGTATTCGTTTTTTATCACCATTAAACGAGGCTTAGTCGCCAGTGAATGGTAAGTATGACAGAAGAGACTTCATTGAGGCTATTTTTTGATTGGAATGGGCCAAATTACGAAACAACAAATTGCTTGTCAAAAATGATACTGCGTATTGTAATACGATGCCAATTCATCAATGCATGCCAATTCATCAATAATCCGGAAGAAATTTTTATTGTTAGTGGACCTAAGAGAACAAGAATTCTGTAGAAATGCAAAAGAGGCCTTTTTCTGACGTATTATAGGTGATAATTCTTTACATTATTCACTTATACTTCGATATGATGATTATTCATGATTGCAACTTTTGTTACTGATTATGCGCATGAATTTTAAGTTATCCACTCATTCTTTTCTTTGCAACTATCTTTAGAAACCGAGCGCAGTATGAAATTAGAACTCGCAAAAGCCAAGGAAACACGAACATTCCAAATAATCGTAATGAATTTTAGAGGTGTGCGGTGCAAGGTATTGGGAATGATGGCACGGAACTCAAGGGTTAAGCGTACTTCTTTTTGATATAAATTGGTCATATGTATGGCACATTTATTGATTTTGATATGATTCATGTTCGTTCGTCAGAGAAAGAAGGCAACAACGGAGAATTATTTCAATACTACTTTCACAGAAATCATCTATGTTACGATTGTTATCTATGGAGCTGCTCGGATTTGCATCTGTGTTAAACTCAGGATCTTCTTGAGAAACTCGTTGTTTGTGTTCATCAGTGTAATGAGAAATGTTTCGCCTGCAAATTCTACCTGTAACCTAGGGACAGCTCTTGTTGCAAAATTTCTATCATTGGAAACCACAAGTCTTTGCATAAGGTATAAGTCTGGCACTTACTACAAGAAATCGTCTATGATCGCAGCGAAAGTGCCATGATTCAACTAAACAGTCGACGCCGATGTTGCAAGCCAAATGTAGCTGGTAAAAGCACCTTACGATTGACTGACAATTGCATTTTTTCAATTCATCCAACGATATAGAATAATGTGCAAAATGTTGCGTCAGTCGGGACTCGAATCCCCAAAATCTATAAGGGGACGCGTGCTCGAACCATTTCACTACCGATGCCCTTTCGATTTTCTTGCATTTTTTATATTAAATGGTGTCGCTCAATGACAAGAAGAAAATGCCCTTTTTGGTAAAATAGTGAGAATGTGCTGAGAAGGTTGGAGGAAAATGGTTCTTTCTCCAATCCTGACCCTACCATTCTTCTCATTTTAACGGATGCTTGAAAAATTGAACATCACAAACACGGAGAGAAAGATTGCTTGACCACTGAAAAGCTTCTGATAGCATATCCTGTATTATCTATGAATCTGAAGCGCTTTTACTGAACCTATTTTGTCAAATAAATTGGCCACTTCGTCCAAAGCCGAACGGTGCGCAAAGTGTACAATCATGACATTATTTATAGTTATATATTATAAATTATATGCAGTTATATATATATGATACTAAAATCACCACTAGTACTGAGAATACCTTTACCACTTAAATTTTCAGCTCCCTCATCACCTCTTGGTAATGGTTAGTTTACAGCGGTGCTTTATGACACAGAAATGATGTCGTGGGTATCACTTTGAAAGAGTAGTCAACTCTTGCACTTATGAAGACAGCATATTGCACTTCGGTTACTCAAATATTACTGAAGCGCAACCCATGTTGGATATTACTGGGAAGAGGCACTAAAAGTCCAATAAAGCGTGCTTTCAGTAAAACATAATCAAAATTGGAACACAAGCCTCTCTTCCAGATTTTCCATTGGGTAAAAGAGCTTTCTACAATTGAGAACCCCAGCATTCATGTATGCAGAAGAATGTGAAAATGATATAAATATATCAAGATTGAAAACGACCGCCTGTCCACCTAGTATTAAGCTTTCTGCGACTGCTGAGAGCAAAACAATTTCAACCAAAGTCAATTCAATTTGGAAATAGTGCTTGCCTCCTAGACTGAACCCAACAGAGTAAATTTGGCGAATTTCGACACTCGTTTACGGTACTCTCCAATCGTCTTAGTTTGTACAAGCTTTGAGAGTGTTTTCTCCAAGTGCTTGAAGATTGAAAAAACTAATGTTTTTAATTTCGATTAGCACCGAAGAAATTCCATTCATTCGACTTCAACAGGAGCCACTAGCGGAGATTGGACTGATTTCTGACTCAGCAGTGAATTGTGGTTACCGACCGATATATCAAATTAGTGCTATTATCCCCACACAGAAGTCCGGCATAATTTTACCAACAACGGAACGATGGCTTTGTGAGTCTCAAGGCGAGAACCAAGTAACACGTGCGTACGCGGGACTTTTCTTGTCATTGGGCTACACATATCCCTTTCGAAGCGCAAAGAAAGAATTAAATGATCAGTACTACAGGTTAAGCACTTCAAAGATTAGTAGCTTGTTTAATAAAAAAAAAAGACGTGCAGCTTACTCTTGTTCCATGGTTGCCGGCAATGAATGAACGCTCATCGATTGCACAGCCGAGAGAAGAATGCAACGACAGGAGCCTAGCCGTAGCCTACAAAAAGCATTCCAGCTCCTCCTCCCGCAAACAGCCATAATCATGCTCCTCATCTAACTGGCATAAGTGAATAATGGGCCACTGAATAAAATCAAACTAGCAGACAGATGTAGCCTAGAAGTCGTAGAATGTCTTAACCGAATTCTCCGAATCCTATGCATTGTGGATGGATGTGACGCGAGCTGTATCACTAACTATAGAGTTGAAATTAAATCTGAAGGCATCTTTAACTACTAAAAGATGGGAAATACTACAAAGCCTTCTAAGAGAAAATAATTATAGTCACCACATCAATGTTACTTTCCTATTGGATTCTCACAAGCTCAGTGAGGAGAACGTCGGAGCTGTGTGATGGTATCTTGAGGTCACTCAGGGATCCGCTGCAATGGGCAGTACAGTTTTCTGCATTGAATGTTGTGATATTTATAGTGTATTATGAGATCTGGTTTAATTTTTAGTTTTATAAAACCCCTTATCGTTTTCCTGTGGTGCATTGAGCGGCAGAGGCGAAGCCCGGTTTCGTTTTTTGGAACACGAAAAAACATTGCATCGGTGAACAATACGAAAATATATTGCATCGGCGAACAATCAATGGTGAAACCGATCATATGAGTTGTCACATTTTGGAGGCTAATAAAATCGCAAATGACGCTATAACATTTTGTAAACTGATTTTACTTCAATTGCTGCATAACTGACCAGTCATATTTTCTTTGTTGATTAAGCTTGAAACACGAGGTTGTCAATGAAATATTTTATTCGGCTAACGATTCGACGTGTTCCACCTTACTCACAGCTGATGGTTCGAGTCGATCGTCCCCTGCCGTTCGTCCTCATCGTGGATTTTAGCCTTCGTTTCGTTTGAGTACATGACCGTTGAAATGAAGAACCTCAGTGGGCAACATTAAGCGTATGGTAATTAGCTTTTTGTTATGCTATTTAGTTATCCATCTGCTGATAGCGATTTATTGTCTTTGGAGAATCTGACTACCTGAAGTCGTTATTATCAACAGATAGCATAGTGCGCCACAGTATATACTGGACTGACTTTCCTTTAACTTTGATTTGACCAATAAGTCGTGTTTTCCTTATTGATTAAGCCTGTAGCACAAGGTTGCTCAGGAGTTTTTTTCCGGCTAACTTTTCGACGCGGTTTGTGTTCTTCAGAGCCAATGATTTGAAACCATTGCCTAATGTCATTCGCCGTCTTTGTGGGTTTTTGCTTTCGTTTCGTCACTAAGTGCTTAGTCAACAATGAAAATGCCATAAAACTATGACAGTCTTGTGTCACAGGCTTGATCAACAAGAAACATGACTAAGTGCTTATGCCGAGATTCAATGGAAGTCGGTTTACAGTATATTACAGCTCACTTTGCTAGCCATAAATAATACCGACGTCTGCAGGATAATTTGCCCGAACATAGCAAATTACTGTTATGGTGTGATTAGCTAATTAACCTAACATCATTATTGAACAGCGATCAGCTAGTTAGCATAAACTTCATCCTATATGAGTATTCGCCGAGTGAGGCTGTTCATTTGAGTGGTGTTCATAGAAGAATGCTCGACTCGAACGGAACGAAAGTAAGCATCTAAAACTGAGATGAACGACATTTGACGATCGACTCGAATCTTCGATTAGAATCTCTTAGTGAAGGTGTTGGCACACGTTTCGCAATACTGTCCGTTAAGAGTTATGCTTGACAATGTTTTACAAACCGCGATACATTCAATAATATCATATTATGCGTTCAATTCAGCTGACTGAAAGTCGTATGGGTGTTGACTAGAGCACCAAATTTGACTGTGAAGATTACCATCACTTATGATACGCACACCGCGTCTATGTTGGCAACAACGAGTGTTTGAAATTTTCTCCATAAATCCAACTACATCGTTTGATAGTTTTGCCAAATTTTGATCTCAACTAAGTAAATTCATTCACAGCATGGTCCTTCAGGATGGATGTCTATTTTGCGGAGGTGAAGAACTCCAAACAACTATTCTACCTCATTGTTGTTCCATTTATTTCTCCATTATCCAATGCTTCATTACATTTCTCAGGAGATGACAATTTTACGATTGCCATTTACGGCACAAATCAATTATCTGACGTTCTGGTACTGTTCTATTATTGCGGCAGCAGTTGAGGCCTTTGGTAAAAACGTATTTTTTGCTTTTGCAAGGAGTTTCTGTAGTTCATCGATAGTTCAAATCAAGTGAATTTTAATGGCATGTTTACTTTTGCAAGTAGCACATTTTTGGCGCCGTACCAGTCAGAATAATATTTTGTTCCTCATTCGAAGATTTCTCACTGGATAAGAGTTTTGTCGTAATGAACTTTTAATTATTAGATAGAGAAAATCTTTCCGATTATAGTAATATATTTGGCTTTCGGAAAGGACTTCTTTGAACTTTGTAACGATCAAAAGAATACTAGGTTTCACACTCAGTGAGCATTTTTAGTCGGCTAGGGTGTATGTACAACTGTAATACCAAGGAGCAAACACATTTTCTTAATCAGAAGGATTTGCTTTATCTAGTGGTCAAAATTTTGTTATAAAAAAAACTTCTAACAGGCAAGAAATTTCTAAATGTGAAACAAAATCGCATTATGACTGGTACGGCGTCAAAAACAAGCAATATGAGAAATAAAATATACCTTTAAAATGCACTTGATTTGAGCTATCGGCAAACTACAGAAACGTTCTACAAAAGCAAAAAAAAGTTTTTACCGAAGACTTCAAGTGACGCCGCCTTAATAGATAAGCGCCGCCTATGCTTTTTTTTTTCATCGCTATACTTTTATGCACTCAATTTGATCCGTCATCACAGATCTTTTTCTTTATGTGGGTTCCAGTACTTCTAGCACTCAATTCGCTTTTGCCTTCTTCTTGAACGGTGTAGAATACTGGTTGAGCATGTTTTCTTGCAATCTCGAGGACAGCCTTTCTGTGGCGTTGCATAGGGCGCTGTTGTTGACTGCCGGAGAGAGTTAAGAAGTGGAGCTAAGCTCCACGCGCGTCGCGATCAGCATCACAACCACTCGGCCACGGCGCCCCTTTCTGTTGCTAACGAGTAATTCTTTCGGAATTTCGTCTTGTCATCATTTGACGGAAAATATTGTCAGGGCAAGAAATGACAGAACATTGCTGCTGCGTGTTGAAAAGAAAAGATAGAAGCAAGAAAACAATCGGAAAACTCCAGTATCCAATTACGCTGGTCAAATTGCTGATTGCATTTGGTGACACACTTCTTCATAGGTAGATCTCAAAATGGTATGGTACGATGTGACAACGAGATTTTAAATTCTTATTATTTGTGTGATAGTGGTCTCGGCGTTACCAAATAGAAGAGATTTTTAAACAATACTGCAGTGCACACATCTTCATATTTGTGATATTTTAATATAGCAAAAGTTAGCAGTACTGACTTCCTCAACACCGATTAATAAATAACTTTGAGCACGTTCATCCATGTTTATTTCTTCACCTTCACACACACGTTTAATGGCTACAACTAAAAAAGTCCTTTAGGTTACATCTGCTTCTCGGCCGTTTTTTGAAACTGTAGCTTAGGTTTTTATAATGACATCTTTATACAATTTACGTTGTTTCAGTTGTTTATAATGAAATTCCTTCCATAAATCCTTGCAGAATTCATGAATAGTTACAACAAAGTGATTCAACAAGAAGCAAAAGCTTTTTCATCTTAGGGGACAACAAGAAGAGATCGATAACGTTAGTGACATTGGCATTGAGATTTGCTGTGCATTTCAAATAAGTATTGATATTTCATTTCGTTTCGTGTGTCTCTTGAGACCACGCTCGAATTTTAATATGCCTGACAGTTATTTGTGACCCATGCATATTTGGTTCATATCCCACATACTGATACATGATATTAACATAGTAATCCTACCAATGCTTAAAGTCTTATTTTGGTTAGGAGATGTTCCCAGGTATCGAATTACCGAGTACAGAGCAAAATCATCCTTTCAGCAGGTGCCCCTAAGCAAAGAAAGACATTCTCAGTGGAAGTTCCATCTAAGAGTAAACAGTGTCAAGAGTTCCCACCGTCCTAGATCAACTAATAGCAGGGCGGTAAGTCTCCCTCTGATCCACGAGGACTGGTGTGGTGACGACTTATGGACACTGCCGTTATGCTAAACTCGAGACTTCAGGAAACAGAATGGCTAATCCAGCAGTATTTTGCCCTGGTACGTCGCACACTAAATGGCTTTTTTCTGCGACATCGGGCGGTAAGACTATAAGTGAGAGGCGATGAAGTCTTGAGCTCAACGGCAAGCGTTGGAAGCAAAATACAACACGCCGGCGACACGCCATAGAGGCTCTTATTGCCACTTTCCCTACAGGGACTGAAAAGTACGAAAACAGAAATTCCACATTATACAACGAAACTCTCGTCATTAGTAAACGGAAGTTCCTGTATTGGAATGCCGAATGCGTCGGCTTTGTCATACACCCCTATGTCTTCCACATAGTCTCTTCGAATAGAATTCTGTCATCGTTCCTGGCCGCTCCTCGTCTCCAACTTTACAATGAAAACAAAGTCAGCGTCACCAACTGCTGATCGCTAAATTGTAAGATGACGAAAGCGAAATGGACGCTTTCAATAACAATTTAGAAGGAGCCTTTCGCAGCGGAAAGACCTGTGAATTTCTTGCTGGAAACCTCAACGCAAGATTGGGAACGCGTTACGAGGATATAATACGTATAAGGTAGTTTGGAATGGAAGAAAAAAATGAAACGGATATCGTATTGCAGGGGTCCTGTCCGCTACATGCCTCCTTCATGAGAAATCATTTTTCGCGAAGAGAGAAAGCAACAATGGGCATGGGAGTCACTCAATTGTCCGACTCATGCAGAGATCGGTCATACACTTGCAAACAGAAAATGGCCTCTCTTTGATACGTTAGGGCTACTAGGATTTTGTATGAAATCTAATCAACGCTTTACTCACTAAGATTCGACCCAGCCATAAGCTGAAAGACAGAAAAATGTGTTATTTTCATCCAAGAGAAACATAACGTGTCGTCTACGACAAGTGCGCTCTGATTTTGTCTGTCATTATATGACTGGTGAATAGGGGAATACCGACTAGAAACTGTCAAAAGACTCCGACCTTCTACCTATCTAGCACCACTTTCTCAAACAAGAAGTTTGGATCACATCCTCGCAACTACTAAACAGTTCGTCGAAGAGAGAATATCATGTGCATTAGATCATTGCAAGACGACCTACATCTGTATGGGTGAAAAGACTCATCAAAAGGAACTTAGAAACGATCTAGTCCAGAAGGTGCACAGAGATTTACTCAATTGTAATGCTTGTAATGCTTTGCTGAGGACATGGAATTGACAATGGGAAAATTCCTTTGATTCCTTTCCCTCCAAAATTTTCGTCATGCATCCCGAAACTTCCGATGAAGAAAGGCCATCTGAAGCGTTTGCTGTGGGAGTTGAAGTCTCATAAAATGTCCGAGGCGAGGCACAACTCCAGTATGCAATAATATCATCGCCACTTTCCAGGAGTTCAAAATCATGGATGAGACGTTCTTCTCGTAAGTTACATGGCATCTTACGTCTAAGCAAAAAGATCGCAGACCAGTGTAGGGCGATGTGTACTGTTATTCAGCTCAAGAAAGAGCCGAAGGAATCAATGTAGCTACCGTGTGGAGTGTTTGTTTACGGCAATCTTCAAGCTCTTCACGAAGGCAGCCTTTTCGTGCGTATCAGAGAGCACGAATTATGTACGACTGTTGGGATTGAGCTACAGCTAATTGAAGAAGTATGGCTTCAAACATCGTGTCCACAGGTCATTGTAGTCTGTCGAAATTACCGTCTCTGCTATATCCTAACTAAGTCGATTACGAAAAAGCGTTTGATAGTGTGGAAAAGATCCCAACAACATTAGCGCTCTTTGTATAAGCAAATCGCTGATCACTTATTGTTTTTAAAATATAAACTACAAAGTGCAAAACAACGAAAAAATGTCAGTGTGAAGACAGATCCAAAGATGCCCAAATAAAAGGAACCGAGGAAACTTAACACTCGCATCAATATTTTATACACCTTCGGAAACAGTGGAATGTCGCTGTTAGAGTTTCAAAATCCACAATTTTCTGATTTGTCAAGTGTTGCTCCACGGAACTGGAATGTAATAAAGTTTTTCTATAATACCTCAGCCTTCAAACAGGCCATTGTTGTGGGTGGATGGTTCACAGGAACAAGAGACTAAGGTTGAAGGTGAGCACAGAGAGACGACGCTCGATGATTCAGAACTGCTTGAACGATCGTGTTGTCTATATTAGCAATAGTTCACGATATAGAGTGGTAACTTACTGGCTACATTGGTACTGGAAGCTTTTCTTGGAACGTACGAAGTGGACACAATAGATAGTAATATAAGACTTCAGAACTTCTACTACTATAACAGAGAGAAGTTAATAGGATTTCAACAATACTCCATGCTGATAAGACATTCTTGTCAAACACCTCCTTGCAAATTCCACGCTTATAATCTTCTACACTTCCACCCGTATTACTTCCAAACTCCACTAAGGAGACACCCGTAGCATTAACTTTATACCACACTACTACTAAATTATAATTTATGGCGAAAACTAACGAAAAGCTAAACTGCACCATGCCTATAAAGAGGTGAACGTAAGCACTGCCCAAATGTAAACCCGCTGTGCGATTAAAGTTAGTCAATATTTTTCTTATTTTTTCCGCATATGTCGATACCAGCTGCATCAACTGTCGTCGTGTTAATTGTCGAGTAACTCAAACGAGCACCAGTAAATATTCCATTTTCCCAATAGTGTGCAAGAGTAGCACAGTGCATCTTCCTTGCTCTAGAAATTCCTTGGGCGTATAATCTTTCTTCCAAACTTTTCGTGAGAAAAGAGGACCATCGGGTCAGTAGTCTTTCTGGGATGTGCTTGACATCTCGAGAAATCCTATCGATAACGTCTTCTGCTCATTTGTTATTGTTAACTCTTTGGGCACGAAGGAATAGTGTCGCTAGTCATTTCCCGCCATGCGCGCGGTGAGCAATCGTTGAGTCGAGTGCTTAATGATACTTGCCATCGGGAACAAGGTTGATGGTTCATCTCCTCGCACGACTATCCACAGCAGTTTTCTTGGTCTTTTTTGTTTTCAGCTCAATATGCACCATTCCACTATCACACCATATCGCATATGTACGATACGCATATGGTGCCACCATAACACAAGCGAAATATCATATAAACCATTTATTCAACATTCTATCAAGTATCAGATGTAGTGAAATGACATCAACTGAGCCTTTTCTGCCATATATACGTGTGTAGAAGATATATACGTGCATAGAAGAACCTTTTATACTATTCGACAAGAGAAAATCTGCTGTGAAGCTTGGTAATAGGAGATCGAACCAGCAACTTTCTTCCTAACAATAGTTTAGGAGAAAAGTTTTGAGAAAATGTTCGTAATTTCTTGAGCGCCGACCATTTTTTGTGTTTCTGGGCTCATTCAACGCCTTTTTCCTGCGTTGATTGTTGGATGATTTATATACTTATTTCAAGATGGAATTAACAAGCGAGCAAATTAAGTGTTGATGATGCGCGAATGGCTGCTGGGTTTGAATGCAATGGTGGCAAGTGAACGCATCAATCTGGCTTGAAGCGAAAACACAGTTTTCAAAAGGAAGTGCTGGCAAGAAGTGCCGACATCCTTGACTTACAGTCGTCAACATGGGTACTTTGAGTCTTTTATTTCATTTGCTAGAAACGGAATGCTGCTAGCATTGATCTTTCAACTGTACTTTCAATAACGCCAAGTGATATCTCATTGTGCTTATGTGGCGACCGTGTGTCTGAATACGTTGACGCAGCGATTGAATTTTATTGCGCTGGCTTTGACTGAATGGTAATTATTTTTGCACTAGATATTTTTACATTCCAAAATTATCCTGAATGGGAAAAGGCCGTGATATAGTCGACGCTGAGTTTTTCTGCGACATCTCGTAAGTCTCCAATCGATCACCTTCAATAATTGCTCTCAGTTGGTCATTGTTAACTTCTCATGGCTAACCACTGCGTTCCTCTTCTTCGATGCTTTTGTCTCCTTTGAGCTTGTTGAATTACCACTGCGCTGTACGTTTGCTAGCAGCTCCTGGGCGAAACGCGTTGTTGATGACGCGTGTTGTCTCTACTGCTTTACCACACTTACAGTCTGAAACGCTCCAAAAAAACATTCTTTCCATTGTCTAAAATAAATAAAAATTCAGCAGCAGGTAAAAAATTTTCACCAATAAAAGTTGAGATAAAGGGCGTATTAGAGTAATACATAACATAAATATATTGGTTCAAGAAATAATCTCATTATCAAGCGACAAATTTCAACAATACACAAACCGTCATACTTTTGCATGAACCTAATGCTTTTCGGATTTCGTTGTCTGAATTTACGCGTTCTCTCCTTTTCGCTGAAGATGGATTGGTGAACGAAGAATGCAATGTTTTGAACTTCTGCAATTTTGTAACAACAGCAACATCACTTAAGTAATTCTTCGATTTGCTATAACATGGTCTATCTTATTGGTAGTCTCACTCAAAAGATTGCTACATCGAAAGTAGAGAGTGTAGCTTTTATACAGGCAAATTGAAATGGAAAATTTTGGTCTCCATGATGACCTCAGACCTCCTCTTACTCTGTTTAAACTTTCCCAACCCCTAGGTTTCAATGTAATATCCTTCAAACGTTTTTCTAAGTCCCTGTTTTCGCTTTAAAATTTCCAATGATAACTTGAAGGATGTGTGGTGTTCTGCGGAGAACTTTTCAATATCCACATAGATCCCTTCGACTTCATCTCTGTTAAAGCATGAAAGTTGGTGAGTAAGCAGATGATTAAAGCCGGTGTTGATTACCATCGTCTTAACCAGCGCCCGATCCAGGTTGTGAATTTTTTTCAAATGTATCAAACCTCTTCTATCGACAGCTTTTTATAGAACCGCTCAAAATGATATGATCTGATAAGGGTATAACAAATTTGAGCTGGTAGATTTAGTGGTATACAGGTTCTGTTTCGTCCTATTGAGACTCATCAGTACCACCCTCTCTCGGTTCAGCCGATCCCCTGAGGTTAAATAATCCTCTAAAGGAATCGACGTTGAGTAAAAAGTCAGACGCCTGTTTACCGCTAGACCTAACAGCTCAAAACTTGTTGTGTCCTTATAAGATTGTATCATTTTGAGCGGGTCTATAAGAAGTGGCCGATAGAAGAGGTTTGATTCATTATACCAGCTACGTACGCGACTGCCGATCACCACAAAGTCAGTTAAGTATATCGCCTGACTTGAGGCGATTTCCTACTCGGCGTCGATTCCTTTAGAGGATCATTTAACTTCAAAGGATCGACTGAACTGAGGGAGGGTGATGAACTGCTGAGTCCCAATAGGACGAAACCTGCGCCTGTGTACCACTAGACCTATCAGCTTGAAACATGATATATCCTTATCAGATTATATCATTTTTCTAATGTATCATGAAGTATAATTTGATGTCCATGGTCAAACTCTATTTGATGAAGGCGCTCACTCCGCTCACATCGTTGCTATCACTTGTTTGGGTAAACTTTTTTCTGGTCTTAGAGAGCTTCACAGGATTTGTATGCTAGTGTTCGTGGGCTACATATAAAGTTCGTCATCCTTTTCGTTCATGATTTTGGCAGTCTAGCATGAGTCAGAAATTCTAGCAGCCTCTCTGTGCTAGTCTTTTCTATCGTTGCCGTACAACGGGCTATTTCAGGATCAAAAGTATGAAGTCCGCATATTTTTCTTTCTTGCTTTCTCATACGCTCATATTACTTGCTGTGCTTTGAGATTGGGACTAAGTTCTCATGCCTAGCTAGCCCTTCTCTCTCATGGAGACAGGAGACACGAGACTCCTAAGCGCTTCCCATGTACTTCCCAGGCGATTGATGACAGTTCTTTGACCCATTTGATTTGTAAGAATAAGGGCACGCCAAGTTCGCGCTTTCAGAACAGCAAATTCAACATCTGATTCTACCTGCGTCTTAGGGAAGTGCAGTTCGCTTAGTTTTTCTATTTACCTTGTGGACTCGGTGTCTTCGTGACTAAAATGGCAGAGATATTTCTATAAGGCTAAAGCTTCAGAGGCTAAAAAGAATGTTTCCAAAGCCAGTCGAAGATTTTCCACTTGGAAAACCAAAGTGATTAAACTGCAACGGCCAAACAGCATGGGTATAGTGTCCAGAAAGTTGATGAAGGAATTTATTAATGATTACTATTTATGATTATTCCGATGTCTCTGATAGCCAAGTTCTCCTACCTCCCTCATAGGATTGATGGATTTTTTGTCACAAGCTTTCCCCTTCCGTAGTCCTAACCCTATATTATATTTTGGTCGGGAAGAATCTAAAAATATCTGGTTTCGAACAGGATTAGGCCTGAATTTTCGATGAATTTTCTGCTGAGCCTCTTCAACACCTAGCGTTTGACTCTTCACAAAGCGCCTGTCAGAATACAATTCTACTATTCAACAGTCAGTTCAGTAGAGTAATTCAATCATTACTTCACGGAGAATGTAATCAAAGCTTGACGAGTTCCTAATGCAAGCAAAACCTACTGGGCTAGTAATGCATGCGACAGGCATAATGGATAAATTACTGGCGCACGCTCCACTCAGGCGATCATCAACGTGACACAGGCGATCGAAGTTATAAAATAGTAGATTATACATTGGTCTTAACTGATATTAGTTTTTGATACCTCAGTCGAATGCCTTTATGAAACATGGAATAATCTAACCAACAGTCTTTCTATTGTAACATACTCGACGGTGGCCTAGTTTCTTCACAACCGCTGATAGACATTTCAGCGATTTCAACTTTCGAAAAGCCCCTGAGGATTTTATGTGGAATGTTCGGATATGTTTGCGGATTACTGAGTATTGATGAAAATCTGCGGTATTTATAAATGTTACTTTATCTGTTGAAAACCACTTACTGATTTGTCAGACTTCAGACTGCCTATTTTGTGTTGGATGACGTTCAAATGCGCACCACAAGTTAGCAAATCAATTGAAGCAAAGATGTCAGCTGGTGCATGCAAGTGGCGCATTGCTATTTAAACAAGAAAATCAATCTGAAATTAGTATTCATAAGAATTGTTATGTTTAGGCAGCCTCCGTTTTTTCATGCTTGAACTTGTGGAGTTTATCCAGCCTCAAAAGTTTTTTGCGTTGACGTCCTTGACTCGCGCCCACGTCTCTAACTACCACCACAAACTCGTTACCGTTATGCATTTTTGCCCAGTGTACCTACAGTGGTACACACATAAAGTGGTCCGCTCGTTTTGCTTGCGTATTCATCATATGTTCTGCAAGCTAATCATACCTTATAAGATATCTCATAGCTGGGCTCATGCAGTTTCCGTCCGCACCGTTCGATCGTATCAAACAATAGATGATTCTTTATATAGGTGGTCATACGGACGGTTCGGAAGTCATTAATGACAAAGTGCAACAGATGGAGTTATTTCTTGTATCACAGTTTTTTGGACATCATTCGATAGCGGAATTTATTTCGTTTGTCGTGAAGGTAATTTTGAAGGTGTCTCACCATTCAAGCTTGACACTCTAATGTCTTCGTTATGCTGTTTATCGCTTCCTTTTCATAAAAAAATGTTAAAAAATACGTTAGTGTGTGTTTTTTTGTGGGCATTTGAGATGAATACCTCTCGAGCCAAGTGTGACTTCGTTCTTTCTTCTCCTGCGTAAACAGTTGTGGTTGCTTGGTACGTGTTTCAGAAAAGTGATTTTTGGTGGAGTGAGGAGAGAGATAGTGCACTAATAATATACCGTCGCCGTTTGGCTGTCGATACTTGCAGTGTAGTCATTTTCGAAGAGGTGTACTTGAATGTAACAAAAAATGGAGGCCACTTCTCTGCACGTTTCCCTTTTATAAACTTAATATGCCCTGGCTGATCATTGAGCGGTTCGAAACACTCATACATCTGCTCCTGTGTAGGGCAGGTGACAAAACAACAATCTATGTATCGACATTAGAGAAGAGGACAACGACTGATTTTGAGGTCTTCACCTTAGACATGAAGGAAGTGGCAACGTATGGTGCTAATCGTTCGTCGACCCCATCGTCAACCCTCTAATCTCCAATCGTCGAGAATTTTATATTCAACTGCTCTTTTAGCAGTGGTATGATGCTATGACTACTCCAACAGTGTTGATCAGCCTTCCACGAACGTGTGCTAACCACTGCATTATCAAAGCAATAACCTTTTTCGCTGAAGGAATGACCACAACAAGTGCAGTGGAAGTGTTTTTTGGTTAACAGGTGCTATCGGAAAGGGGGCGACGGTGTCCAACTTACACTAGAGATTGAAAGTCTCAATAATTATCTAACAATGCTTGAGTCATACCCTAATAAGAGTCAAATATCTTTCAGACCACCTGAAGATTGGACATCTAAGACACTTATTAAACAGTTATGAGCAGATTTACAGACAGGTCATACATACTTATTTTCTCTTCTCTTCTCATCATAACACGTCAGTGGCTTCTATTGCGACGACATACAAAATATTGGTATAGAGCGCAGTATATCGAATCCAACAACTTCATAACATGAGTGTATTTTGGATGCACGCGTTTAGTTGATCTAGGCGAACTTTGAGATACAAGCGGTGTGAGGTTAATTCACTAGTTATCGCTAATTACACTTTTTGAAGGTTTAAATCTTAGCAATCTCAGTAATGTGTAGAAAAAACCCTTTTGATTGCTTTGTAGCAGCGAAAATGACACCATATTTCACACTCAGTATGCTATGTTTTCTTGGTAGAGGTCTTCGGACGACCTTTTGCTGAGATCTCAACATTCATTCAATAGCGCACATCTCAAAACTTCATTGCACAGAGTACATTTTGAAAGAGTCTATATATAGCACTGTAAGAGCAAGAAGAAATTCACGTTTGACTCCCGAATTAGGTAACCTGTCACTTGCACTTCACGGCGGTATTCTCATTACTTCATAGTAATAACACAAAATGAAAATAAAAGCTCGTACGCATGAAACGACAAAACAAGGTCTCTTCTACCATCAAACATTAGAAACCTATGGTCTCTTGAAATTAAGAAGAATTTACCAAATACTTGACTAAAATTGCACCCTTTTCGAGGTGGCTTTGAATGGCTAAGCCAGCGCGAATTGAATAAGCGATTTTCGTTACTCTTCTAAAAATTTCCTCTTCGTTATGGAAAGTCTTTCACATTTCTTCACTATTGACTGTTCATATAGGCCTCGGTCAAAATAACTAAAATCTGATAATCTGATGACCTTTTTCGGTACTGTTCTATTATGGCGGCGCCAATTGAGGCCTTCGGTAAAAACGTATTTCCTCCTTTCACAAAACGTTTCCGTAGTTTATCGATGGCCCAAATCAAGTGAATTCCAATGGCATGTTTAATTTCTCAAATAGCATATTTTTGGCACCTTACCAGTCAAAATAAAATTTTGTTTCTCATTTGAAGATTCCGCACTGAATAAAAGTTTTGTTGCAATGAACTTTTAGTCGTTAGATAGAGAAAATCTTTCTATTATAATGGTATATTTGGCTTTCGGAAAGGACTTCTTCAAGCTTTGTAACAACCGAAGGAATACTGGGTTTCATACTCAGACCTTTCAAACCCACTCTTTTTATGCGAATTGCAGTGCTTTGGAAAGTTCTTTTCAAAGAGCAAACACATTTTTCCAATCAGAAAGAACTGCTTCATCTGGTGATTAGAATCTTGTTATAAAAACTTTTATCAAGCGAGAAATCTTCAAATGTGAAGAAAATCTCATTTTGACTGGTACGGCATTGATAGTAGGCAATATGAGAAGTAAAATATATCTTTAAAATTCACTTGATTTGAGCTACCAGATATCTTACATTCGTCAGATAAGGTCACGGAATACGCCTTTTACCGAACGCCTCAAGCGGCCCCGTCATAACAGAACAGTACCCCTTTTTCCTAAAGCTCAAAAAAGGCTCAAAAAGCATAAAAATATGTTACCAGAGAGTCAGATTGTTATTGTTTCAAGCAAGGTTTATATCACCTGTATCACCTGTCGTCCCGTTGATCGTCGAGTGACTCGAGCGGGTACCAGCAACTCTTCCATTTTTCCCTATCGCGCGCAAGAGTAGCCCAGTGGGTCCTCCTCGCTCTAGGAATTCGCTGAGCATCATATCTTTCTTCCATCGCTTTCGTGAAGAGATCGGACCAACGGGTCAGTGGTCTTCCTTTAGAGCGCTTGACGTCCCGAGGAATCCAGTCGGTAACGGCTCTCGTCCATCGGTTGTCGTTGAAGCGCATCACGTGTCCGGCCCACCTTATTTTCGATATCCTGGCGTGTAGAACGGCGTCTCTGATTTTCGATCGTTGACGTAGGTCGGAAGTTCGGATACTTTGTCTCATTTGCGAAATACGAGATACTCCTAGCATCGACCTTTCGACTGCGCGTTCGATAACGGCAAGTGATCTTTCATCCTGCTTACGTAGCGACCAGGTTTCTGCTGCATACGTTAGGGCAGGGATAATTGTCGAGTCGAAAAGGTGGGCACGGAGTCGGATGTTCTTTGTCCTCTTCACTACATCTTCGATGCTCTTAAACGTTCCCAAGCCGCTCGTTTCCTCCTGCTCAACTCTGGGGCTAGGTCGTTCATCATGTTGATTTCACGACCTAGATAGATGTAACTGGAGCATTCGGAAATTGTCGTTCCGTTGAGCGTGAATGGGGCATTAGAAACCCATCCGTTCCTCATGAACATTGTTTTCGTTAGATTCAGTTGAAGACCGATCTTTCCACAGGCGTTATCGAAATCAGTCAACATTCGTTCCGCTTGGCTGATGTTTGGTGTTATGAGAACGATATCGTCAGCAAAGCGAAGATGGTTTAATTGTCGACCGTCAATTTTCACTCCCATTTCGTCCCATTCTAATGTTCGCATGACGTTTTGTAGGGTGGCAGTGAATAGTTTTGGCGATATTGTATCGCCTTGTCGAACCCCTCTTCTTACGTCAATGGTGATATTGTTGTAGAATGGAGATATTCTGGTCGTGAAATCTTTATAAAGCTCACGAAGGATCATTATGTACCGAGTAGGGACGCCCTGGTTATCCAGAGCCTCTATAACCGCTTCTGTTTCCACTGAATCAAAGGCTTTCTTCAGATCGATAAAAGTGAGACAGAGTGGTTGTTTGTACTCTCGCGAAACTTCAATGAGTCTTGTGATCGTGTGGATGTGGACCACATCCACACGAAGGTTTATATAAAAAGTTGAAAATAAAACTATGATTCATCCTAACAATCATGAGCGCTGGGCTGCTGGTCAGTGCAATGTTGGGTGAATTGATCACTCTACATGCAGTGATTCAAATAATTCGGCGTCAATTTCTTTACAACTAGGGATATAAACCCTGCTGGGATTGGCTATGCAGAAAGGCACCAAAAGATGTGTCTAGCACTCCACGAGTGCAATGCTAAACCTCATAAAATGTTCATACATCTTATCAGATTACCAAGCTTTCACATTTTTTTTGTTGCTTTTCTGATACATCACAGTTTCTCTACACGTTCACTTGCTTTCAGTGGGTTTACCATCAAAGGAAAGCATAATATTTAATGATTATTTCTAAGCTAACATGTCACGTGATTTTATGGGCAACTTATAGTGTTTTGACCTTGACAGCCTTATCAGTCGGGCAGTAGCCTTCGTCACAGCCAATCCTTTTGGGGACCCTACATCCCCTTAGGCAACGACAAACAATTTACACGTGCAGTCAAGTAAAAAAAATCACTAGATTGGCCGTGTCTACACTCGATTCTCTTAACTGATGGTTTCGAAATATCACACCGTCTGCATAAAGTGCTCTTTTTAGACAGATATATTGTATTTTAAGATTAGTCTCAAAGGAATACTCAAAACAAACGCTAAGGAAAACATATAATTTTCCCCGCTCTCTAAACATTTTCCAAAGACAAAATTCAGTCCTAAAATCACCGTTTTTCAAGCCATTGATTAAGTGCTAGGCCTTATTGAAAAACCATTCTCAAGTATAACATCATCAAAGACTTGAATTTCCGTCGTAATCGATGCAATAACGCGATCTGTAGAGCTAGAAAGTCGGACTGCTCCTCATGATGCAGTTATAATTCTAAGAGTAAATTTATTCTGCTTATATCATAGCAAAATAATTACTTCGTTTGAGCACAAAGAAACCGGTCTATCACGAAACAAAGAAGTGGCAATCAAATTTGAATGTTATTCTGCACTTCGACGAGTGTTTTCCAGCTCTGATGAAGCTTCTTTAGCTCGTCTTCGTTAAGTTGTTGTTTGATAATGTGTGTGAGACCATTTGAGCCAACAACACACGGTAGTGAGAGGAACACATCATCTGTGATGCCATGGAGCCCCTGAATGTTTCGTACTTGTAGATAGCACAGTGCCAAGATTAATATAAATAAATAGGGACCTTTAGAACTCATATCACTACCTTGACATTTGTTGAAAGAGCAAGTACATCTCGATAGTCGTTGAGCACTGCTTGAACAATCTTGGCAACTGAAAGGCCGATAGCCCACGAAGTATAGCCTTTTAACTTGATGATTTCATACGCGCTGAAAACTTTACTTTAAATATGTGAATAATCCAACAAAAACGTGAAATATCATCCTGTCGTGGCGGACCTTCGCCTCCTAAATCGTCCCCACGATGATCAGCTGTCTCTACTTCATGGCCTGTTTTATAATAAAGACAATGAGGCTATTAGCTTTGTTCAAACTCTAACAAATGGCAAGCACCGTAACTAGTAATGAGACTTTGAGCAGTTTCTTCATGGAACAGGAAGAAGCCAATGGATTTTTTAACAAGACGATGCCTCTTAAGACTATCACCTGTCTATCACCTTCCTGTGGATTTCGTTTTTCCAGCTCTCTACGTTAGCATCCGCATTCTGACTTGAGTCCGTCAGTGAAACACCCGCAACATTCACTCCAGACCACACTGCCACTAAAATAAGGTTATATCTGAGCATTGAATAAATTTCTGATATACTATTAATGCTGGAAGTGGAAACTATTTGATGTTTAGACGCGGAACAATTCAAGTCACGTCCTATTTCACGATTTTTTTTGGCAAATTTTGTCACATGAAAGAGAAATCAAGGTTTTAAACGCAAAAAAGTTGGATCGCGGTAACGAATAGCGCCATAGTGGGAGTGAATCTGAACTGTGATTCGCCATCGCTCAATGTTTGTTGAAACGGAAAAACAGTCAATCTGTCTTCAGATAGAAGTCATGTATTGTTCATGAATCTAAACTGTGATCCGACCATTGCCTAATGTTTGTTCAAATGGAAAATCAATCAATACGTCTTCAGACAGAAGTCATGTATTATTCGGGTGGGAATTTTGTAAGCCCTGTCAATGTGAGAAAAAAGCTAGCTGGAATATTGGAGAGACTACAATAAAATCGTGGTGAAGAATAACAACAAAACATTTATCCATTAAAGATTTACGTTTATATGATGCTTAGCGATGGAGTATTTAGGTGCTTATGGGCAAATGAAAGTCTATAAGTTAACTAAAGCTGCTCAAAAATAGATCGTAGGAAGAAAATGAAATATCTGAAATGTTACCGCTGGAGTCGCCGTGTTCTCCAATGATCCATCCATGGCACGATGATGGAGCGATATTCAGCTTCTCCGCCATAAAATAGCGGAATCTGTAACAGTACTGTTTAAAGTTTCGCAACATGACGACGTTCTTAGTGCCATTTTACCTCGCCGAATCGAGGTTGGTGCCAGAGCCAATGACACGTTCTCTCGGAAATCCCGATAACTTCCACGTCACATATGTAAGCACATCAACTGAAATTTACCGTTTTTCAAATAGAATTGCAAGAAATAATGAAACAGACAATCAAAAATTCGACCATGTCGAAGTAATCCAAACCTGGATTGGATACCACCAAAAAGATAGTTTCAGGAGAATACTGGACAAGCTTTGTTACGATTCCTCTGAAGATTTCCACGTTTCTCTGAACAAGTGAAAGTCGCGACTCTCCTTCCCTTTGACGGGCGCCGGCTGTTATGACGCAGATTTTTGAGCCAGCCGTTATGGCGTAGTCTGGTAAATAGCGTCATTTAGAAAAACTTAGTGATACCCAGCCCGTCACACAGTGCACATCCTACCGGTGCTGGCGTTGATTGTGCAACGACTAGTGAAGGTGACGCCATGTTGGAGGTCCATCATTTCGCCTTCCAATTTGTCGGCTATCACATCAACCAGGCACAGCTCGCTAGCAATATTCTGTAACATTAACTACCTCATCATCCCCTGATTTATATACAGAGTTTTTTCAACCCCTATATCACAGTATTTTCTTCTTCTCTAATGCGAGACAACAAGAGCGGGAACCAGTATGAGAATAAACATCGGTCAGAATGGCCTCTCAAAGTGGTGTTAAGACAGTACATGTTAATCTTTCTTGCTAAACTGATGCGAGGTTGTCTTAGGGAATTTTTGAAATTCGATGACTAACTTTCCGGTGACTTTTCCTTCTTCAGAGTTCTTTCCGCTATATAAGCTGTAAAACCACCCATGGTATTCTGGCCACTTGGTGCGGCAAAATGTACATCCATCATTTTGAGAGAACGTGAGAAGAACCCAGCACCAGCTGAGTAAGTGCATGTCGCAAAATTTGAATAAATAACATTCGACTTCGATGAACGTCCAAATACAGTCGAACCCAAACTGCTTATATAAAGCTTTGCTTGCCTTAAGATATGAAATATAGCAATCTTCACAATGTCTGATAAAATTAATTTCACTGAATGAGTATTTGTATATTGTCATCCAAGAAAACCAACCTGTTGCAGAATACTGTAGGCGCAAGCCATGCCTACCTGACCCACTCCAACAACTGTCACTTTTAACGGAGTTTTCGTGGCTGCAGGAGTCACCTGTTCCATAATTGCTTCGGTCATCTTGGAAGACCTCAAATACAGTTCATCAGATTGAGACTTTGAGTTAAAGGTGACCAAGAAAATGAAAGATAACCTAGCAGATGAATCTTTTTAAGCAAATGGTAGTGTTGTTTCTTGAATAATGACCTCAGATATTGAGAGGGCTTTCAAGTAACCTTTTTCTCTTTCTGTATTGAGCTTGTGATGAAAGCAGAAATTCTTGTTGAATCATTCTATTTCTTGTTTTACGGCAAAAACTTGAAAATTAGGCAATTCTAAATATCCGTGAATATACCAACATCTAGCAATACACAGCAGGCTCGAATGATGTGACTCAATATAGAGATTTTTTATTTTATGTCAGGTGAATATGAAGTTTCAAGCTAACAATTTTTCTCAATAAGCAAAATACTTGAGTATTTTCAGCACGTTTAGACAAATCACCTTCGGGATGTGACTTCGCATATGTAAGAATGCATACTTATTTAGGTGCCAGATAGCCCTCCCTCGCAATTTCATCCTTTTCAAGTCAATGCATTCGGTTACACCTGCCAGTTATAGACTTGTGGAATTTCCACGTGTGTGCTGACTTCACAGTTCCAAGAATATTATCATTTTCACGCATCAGTGCCGTGACGAAAAAACCCTTGCATAATGGAGAACAGTTCGGTGTCTCGTGACATCAAATCATTCAAGATTGCCGCGTTAGCTGTCAATAGTCGACTGAACAGTTGATAACGATTTTGCAAAGCCGGTGGAACTGGCAATCAAACATCTCGACTTAGAGAGAAAAGAAAAGTGGTGGTTAACAAATGAATAATCAGGAGTCGCTTTACTGTACCGCAGTGAGGATGTGCTGAAAAGATAGAGACATCCGGTCCCGTCTCTAACTATAGGACTCTGTCATTATTCCTCTGTTAAAGTACGCATGGAAATCCGGAACGCAACGTAAACAGAATGAAAGTTTGCTTGCACTATTGAATGAGCTATTGAAAAGCTCCTGCTAGCGGCAGCATGTACTTTACGCGATTACAGTAGTAAATTTATACCACCACCACTTCATCTACTTTTTCAAGATATTCATCAGTTCGTGTAAAGCTTAACGTTTCATGACGGGTAAAATTATGTTATTCGCAAGACCGGCCATCGATTAACCCCAGCATTGGTTGAATAATTCCGTGACCTTCTTTTGTTCAGCAAACACGGGGTTGTTAATACACGTTCATTTTGTACAAAATAGTACAATAGGGTTCATACCAATGGCTGACGTTTCGGCATTTTCACCTTCATCAAAGCCTGAAAGAGCTAAATTGGTGTGATGTAGAGTGGTGTGCAAAAACGTTTGTGTCAGTTGGGATTCGAACCCCGCATATCACTATCCGGGAGCGCGTCAATACTGCAACGGTTCAGCACGCGCGTCCTGGCAGAGTGAAATGTGGGCTCAAATCCCAACTGACGCAAACGTTTTTGCACACCACTCTACATTGGGTACTATTGCAATATTTTGTAGAAAACAAATGTGTATTAACAACCTCGTGCTTGCTGAACAGAAGGGAAGTAACGGAATCATGAGTTATTCATCACGTTACTAAAATCACTGCTTTTGATTTGAGGTGGCGAAAATATCCTAACCATCTAAGTTCTTCGTTGTTATCTTAGGGTATAGTCAATTCTACTAAGTGCGTTATTTGAACGCATAGTAGATGTCGCGGGTACTTTGATAGTGACTTGTTTGCTATGGCACCTATGAAGAAAAAAATTCACTTCAATTAGCGATATGTTCGTGAAACGTAATTCACAATGGATATCACTGAGAAAAGGCTGTGAAAGCTTAGTGAGGCGTGCTTTTAGACGAAATTGACACAAAAGGCTTTCCAAAATTTTTCAATCGATCAAAATTGCATGCTCAAATTGCGAGTCCACATGTTGATACACAAAGCATAATATGGGATAGAAAGGATTATTAATAGAGAACCACCACACAATTATCAACAGTCTGTGTCCGCCAACAGCATCAAGAGCATTTCGACTGCCAAAAACAAGAATCGTTATCGAAGAAATGTCTTCAATCCGAGGTCAATTGTTGCTAAGAAAAAGTCCTGATTTTCCGAGAAGACTAAGAAGAGCAGAGTGGACTTTTCAGATTTTGGTTTTCGACTACGGTTTCGCTAATTTCAGTTGCAAAACCATTCCACAGGCTTCTCAAGTCCATGAAAAATGAAAGATTGAGTCATTGTTAATCAATACTCAGGGATGAATCATACAATCTCAATGTTAACCATTACCTCAGGGATGGATCATACAATCTCAATGTTAATCATTACCTCACGGATGAATCATACAACAACCTCAACAATCACCAGAGGTGATTTGATGTATTTTTGAGCTATAAGATTTGTGGGCAACTGATGTATAAAATCAGTGCTGCTATCCTCAAATGCAGTTCCTGCATCGTTTTGTTGGCGAAGGAGAAAGGACTTCGAAGATCCTGGACGTGGAATCGAACCAAAAACCACATATGTATATAGGATGGTAACCTTAGTTGCTGTTCCACACAGACCTCTTATTACGTACAGAGATAAAAGAATCGGCCACTACTTCAAGCGAAGTATTTTGAAGATTATTAACCTGTTTGATAAAAATAAAACTTGCAACTTACTTTTGTTCCACGGTTGTCGACAAAGTTTGAACGCACTCTAGTTGCGTGAAAGAGAGATTGGTTGGTGGAACGCCTCCGTCATTAAAAAGCGTTCAGCTCCTGTTCAGCTCCTCCTCTTTCTCCACCCCTCTACAATGAACGATCATGCTGTCCATCCACCTGGCATATTTGCATCGTGGTTGCCTGGATCGAATCAAAAATGGCGAACAGAAGCAGAGTACAAGTTGTATCATGTCTTCACCGTGCTTCTGGCAAATCTCATGTGTTGTGCGTGAGTGCAGTACGATTCCTAGCAAAAATTGCAAATGGTAAATGGAATTTGAAAGTATTTCAAGTCACTGAAATGGGGAAAATATCAAGATATCTAGTCAGAGATGGATTTATTATTATCTATCGCATCGCATAGAAAAAGAAGTGGTGACATTGGCGTTGAGGTTTGGTGTGCTATTCAAATAACTCATTGCATTTAATATTGAATACAAAAATGGTTTTGGATCCATCAACCGTGGTAATTCTTCTGTTTGGTCAAATATTTCCATAAAACATAGAACTTTTTTTTTGTCGAAAACGTTGATCGCCAATTGTTTTTCATCTTAAGGTCATACAAAGTGTGAAACAACGAACGAATGCCACTGCGACGACCGGTCAGAAGAAACCCAAATAAAAGATTTTGAAAACACAAAGTGGTTGCACCAAAACTTTTTTCTTTCAAAACACACTGGCATGCCGTTTTCAAAATTTTGAAACTAATTCGTTTCCAGCTTGTCAAATGTTTTACGGAAATGAGATGTAGTAAGACTTATCTACGAGCTTTGCGATAAATCAAGTCTTTGTTGTGGATAATGGTTGACCAAAGCAAGACTGAGCCTTGAAAGGGGAAGTACTAAGTAGCGTTGTTTGGTGATTTTGATTGAAATAAGCAGTCCGTAACACAAGTGCTATTGATGACTGTTTGTGGACAGTGATAAGGCTTTGATAAATAGCTTTTTAGGCTTCCCCTATATGCTTGCATTCGCAACTTCAAAACACTGTTGAGCAAATATTCATTTATCACAATGACCTTTAGCGTATGTAGTGCACTGGTTGAAATGCCACGAAATACGCAATGAAACAATCTTTTGTTTAATCCCACGTTCCGTACTTATCAAGCGTTTTATCCTTTCGAGGTCGGCAAATCGGTATAGACATGTCCGCGTGAATAAAAATGCCAACTTGACTCATTGATTAACTACCGAAAATTATCTATAAGTACCAGATATGTAATTAATCACGTGTGATGAAGTGATGAAGCCGTGTTCGTGGCGCATACTTCAAAGATGACTTACGCCCAGAGATTCATGTTTCTACGATGTGTTTATTTCAGCAGGTCCTTTACACCCGTCGGAGTCTAAATAGTGAAGCGCGGATGATGATCGATTATATAATTTCATAGATGGTGTATGTGATACTGCGCTCATCCATGTTGAACTGAACGAAATGACTGTGATTTACTACCACACGTTCGCTGGGGTTGTGATACACCAGCTAAATTCTGAGTTTTACGGAGTGTCTAACAAAACAGTCTGTGGAAATTTTCACAGAAAATATTGAATCTATAACCGTTATCGTGCCATGAAATCTATTCAAAAGTTGCCATAAACTCTCAAAGAGAAGAAATAGAACATGGTAGAAATTTCTTGACATTTAAAACACTGTTCTGCATCACAATCATCGTACTATGTGAATCACATCACTTCTTGCATTCGCTTAATTCTCTCGAATTCACCATTGAAAAGTCCTTCGCATTTCTCTGCATGTGAGTTCCGCTGTTGCTTGAAGAACTTCTCGTCACGTCACAATAGCCATCAAATGTCGGTTGAGTCGCTATTTCCTATAACCCTCAGATCTCGTGCTGTGTCGATTTCAGGAAGATTACTGGCAGTGAGTTTATCCAGACAAAAGTGGTCAATGTCAAGGACAGGAGCTGAGCCAGTGTCTGAAAGGCTTAAGTCGCCAACGTCATGAGCGGAATTGCAATCACTGCGTTCTTTGCTCTCCATTTTTGGGATCAAACGAACTTCAAAGTAATAGATTAATGTGGAAGAAGTGCCGATTAATTGAATGCTTTACACTTATGAGTGGAATTGCTGGATAAACTCTAAACACGATTCCTAAAAATATTCCCAAGGGTTCAGAAAACGTTTGCAAGATCCAGGACAGCGTCCACATTCATATGGTAGCATGCACATGCACTGAGAGAGCCGCTGGTTTGATTGTCAAGCCTTTAACTTTCGCTAAATCTGTCACTAATTTCGCCGAAGTCATTCTCGCTCGTTTCGAGTAAAAACATCACTCCAACATTCCTGCTGTCAATTCGGGAAGTGAATTGCCTTGAATGATTTACATCTAGTTTTTCGCCGTTTTTCGTCTACGTGCACTACCAAAAGTGCAGCTCAAGGGTAAAGTCGATGAACGTGCTCAAGAGTGCACCTGAACTAAGACGAGCGACTCACTGGCCAAGTCACGTGGTGCCCTATTACGACAACTGAACTTTTCCTTGTTGACAAAAAATTCCTAAAAATATGCCCAAGGGTTTAGAAAACATGTTACAGAGTATTTCCAAGGATAATTCAAATGTTAATAAGAGAGTAGTGATGAGATAACTGATGCTAGACGATCCTTTGTAATGTCGAACAAAAAGTTTGAATGCCTAAATCTGCTGTGAATTGTAAAAATACAAAAAAATAAAAGCATACAGTTAAATAACTAATATGAATACACATATTTTGGGATCAGTGTATTCGTTAAACTTTGAATCAAGCCGTCTATTTGCCATAGTTCTTTGCTAGTCACCAAATGTTAGCTTTTCTCCATAAATCGACAATTTGTTAGTGTGAAAAATATTTTATCTCACCTTAGTCTCTAGATGTAGCAGTAGAAGTATGACCGACCATCTCAGCCACTACACGGAGTTGCATTCATTACGTCCGAAGAGAGACGTGATTGACTCAGACTTCTTCACTGGCTCCGTGTGAATGTCGGATTAGCCTACCACATATCGACAATAACGAACTTGATTGTACGCAATTTTAAAGCATAGGAAAGTTCTTTTCTCATGGGCGAAATTTCTTAATGCCGCACAATATGTGAAAAAACAGATTTCTATTACGAAAAACGGCAACATATTTTTATATATCGCATTATAAAACGATGACGTCAGTATGCCCTGATTGTTGCTGTGTTGATAAAAGTCCATGTAAAATGATCAAATTTCGACTATTTTGCACTAATAGAGAGGGCTTGTCTGGACTATTCCGAGATTAGAGGAACGTTGGTTCACAATAATGACGCTTTGGGCAAGTCGCTAGATATTCCGACACCTTCAGGATAGATCGTTTGGAGAAATCAACTGTGTTATCTGTATAAACGGGCTGATTATCAACACAAGCAGTTAGCTAGCATACTCTTCTACTCTTCATGTTTGTATGATGCTCGCTGAAAGAGGTTCTTTATTTGGGCGGTGCTCTATCGAAGGTAGGTTAATTCGAAGAAAGCGAAGGCTAAGATCCATAACCAGGGCGAATGACAGTGGACAATCGCATCCAATCCATTCGACTCTGATAAAATTGAACGCGTCAAGATCATAGTCGAAATTTCGATACCAGTACCAAAATTCAATGAGGCAATAGTTCACATGTACTGTATGGTGAAGCTCTAAAATAACGTCGTTGATATTCAAAAACCTTTAAGTCGTGATAGATCACGGATTCATCTGATTATATCTTCTCTTACAGTTGACCCACTAGTCAAAACTTCACTGCGTCAATGGAATTACTTCTAGTTCTTACTAGTAGCTTAAGGCATATACACTTTATTAGGACCGCCTGGAGTTGAAAATCTGAAATTGCCATGGAACGTTCATCTCATATTTTACGAATTAGCCAGTCGCGTGTAAGATGTAGTTGTGACTTGAGTTCATGAACTTTTCTCCTTAATCCTTTGCCGTCTTGACAAGCTGAGGTGGTGCATTGTGAAATGTGAGCATCTTAATAATCTCACTCTTGATTTTCCAGTGCTCCATCATACCTGCCACTTAGAATTTTCGCTCAGCTTCAGGTCTATAACCTGTTCAGGAAGCTCTTTCTTTTTTTTTTCCTTTAATTGCAGAGACTGAGTTTTTCTATAGGAAGTCCTCAAATTAGGTGGACACTAGTGCACTGAAAATCGGCATGTAGTTATTACGCCTCAGTCAATAAATCGTGCATAAACCTCAACAGTGCGTAGAACGCTACCTCGCCAAATGGAGGAACCATTATCGGTTTACATCAAAATTCTATTGATGGAATCACTACTTGAGAACAGTTTGAATGGTATGGTTAATTGAATGCCACACGCCTTCGTTGTGGGATTCACCGACAGAAAAGAACCCTTAATGAACAGCGAAAGAGATCTCTATAGCAACTTCCGCAAGGCTCTTGCTATTTTATTCCTTCTGGCCTATGGCTACTGTGCTATTAACGTGATTGTATAGGGCTCACGGTACGGAGGTTAGAGTTTGGTTCCTCATCAGCGCGCCACGGACAAGACCTACCAGGACCTAGAGTAATCAGATGTAAATCGTTGCCTTTGATACCGTTTGATATCAATGTAACATCGGCACCGAAAAATGAGTGATCACCAAGTTGCGCTCTGTGCTGAAAGCGAGTGGAGAGGACTCTCAGGTGATGGAACTTTGCAACAAATCATGTGAAATTCGCCACTGGAGATAAAGCGCGCAGTCCCACATCTAATCACCCCCTTTGTACATAGTTTCTCCGACATTCGATGGCGGCAAGCCACTGTTCGCTAGTGAACTTCACGAAGAGCACATGGAACATCCAAAACATCCACATTCCATATAAGGTGATCGTGCCCCCATCCGCTACAGTACTTACAAAAAGTAGAAGAACGATGACCCAGCATCGACGCCGGTGCCCTCAGGTCACTCCGTCACTCTTGCTGCTGTCCTAATTTTGTGAGGTCGTGTACCTATTGTTCCTTCCTTCTTGTTACTGACTCATCGTTTAGTGATCTTGCTATCTTGTTGCTTCAATCAATCGTTCATTACCTTGTCACTGCTCATGAATATAATTGCCGTATCTCAGTCCCTGGTCGCATGAGAAGACGCAGTTTCCTGCTACGTAATCTACCCGTGGCGTCAGGAATTTGTACATATTGTTTAGTATCGTTATTGTAATATTTGTTCCTTTATAGTATACCCAATATGTGGAGCACTGTGCAAAAACGTTTGTGTCAGCCAGGATTCGAACCCAGATCTCACTCTTGCCGGGAGCGTATGCTAACACTGCACTACCGACCAAATTTTGGTGCGTCAGCCGGGATCGGTCGTGCAATGGTTAGCATACGCTCCCGGAAAGAGTGAGATCTGGATTCGAATCCCGGCTGACGCAAATGTTTTTGCACAATGCTCCACATATTGGGTATACTATAATATCATACCACTGCAAGTGGCAGTCAAAATAGAAAGCATTATGACTGATTTGTTCCTTTAGGTTGTTCGTCTTCAACGGACTATTTCGTTGCACTTACATCAGACACTCACTAGTTGTATATCACCAATCGCCCTCTGGAATAATACTGTTGTTATTGGATAAATTATTAACCAAATCCCGTATCCGCAGAAAAGCGGGCAACAACTTCCTAAGATCCGCGTGGCGTTTAAAGGCGAGTAAAAGGCCAGAACTAATATAATCGCGTCGATGCCTTATCGTATGCTGCAAGTTTGTGAATTCACCTGCATACGTATTCAGGTATCGATTCAGACGATCATAATCCATTACATCGGTTGTACATTCCATTGTTGATGAAATGAAATGAATCTGTCAAGTATTTTCCTATCAAGAAATATGTCCAATAATGTGGCATACATAGTGACTGGAATCCAAGCGATCTATTATCGCCGGAAGTCTATCGATAATCGTTCCAAGGAGTAGACAGAATATTTTATACCGTCATATTATGATGTTTTCAGATCACATCCTTCTGTACTGCGCAGATGTCGTTCTTTCTTGTAACCAGCCGCATATACGAATTACGATCAAACTGCCAAACTCTCGATTCTGCTCACCGAGGTAAAATTGCGGACCTACATCAATTGATTCTAGCTGAAGTTTCAGTTGAGGTGAGGAATTTTTTTCTGCAAGACTCTTCACCTCTAACATCATCAATACTTCCACCCCCTTTTCAAATCATATACTTAGGTTTGTTGGCAGAGAAAGCATATAAGGCTCCACTTTGGATTCTCATTGTCACCGCGATGAGAAGTGAGATCGAAGTCTGAGTTGTTGCCAACTGACATACTTTATGTCCATAATACTCACTAAATAATTTCAACTCCTTACTAAAAATTTTACTTCTCTCTGCAGAGGTTAAACGATATCGAAGTGGAGCTTCTTCATAAAGAGCCACAGGAAACAAGAAAAAAAAACCAATGCAGCATGCATGTGATGACGGTCTTTTCACATCAAAACGGGCTTTTGGACTATTTTATGGGACTGTTTTGAACAATCGTAGATTAATGAGTTTTTTGAAGGCATCTGAAACATTCGTAAATCGTTCGTCAAATATCATTCGTCAGTTTTCAAACCTCCAGGCCGCGCCTTAACAATTTCTGTTCATACTGAACATAAATGAGTGAAAGATTACCTAAGCTCAAAGATCCTCACCAACATCGATCTTATTATATCATGAAAACATTCTACCACATTTTTTCAACTTAAATTCAAAGCGACCCAAAATTGAGACCATTATTGCGGAAGGAAAACGTTGTTGAACTCCGTTGTAGACTTCGACGAGGGTTCTGCAGATGTTACGGAGCATACCTAGCGTGTCATTGTTGAGATGTTCTTTGATGATGCGTGAGAGACTACTTGGTGGATTTCAGGCGCTAGTGAGAGAAAAAGCAACTGTACGTTTTGGAGTTCGTGGATGTTGTTCAGAGTAAACGCGTGACTCCGAGAATGATAGCGATATGTAGAAGTCAATTAAAACCCCTACGATAATTTTGACGCTCATAGAGAGAGAGAGAGAGAGAGAGAGAGAGAAGCAGAAAGGAAGAGAGAGAGAGAGAGAGAGCAAATACATGTGAAAAGTTTTATCACAGCTTGGACGATCTGCCCAACTGAAGGCTAATATTTCAGAAAATTCTGATAATCATTAATAATTCCAACAAAGGTTTGAATCATCCCATCATTGTCAACAAGAAGGTAACTAATATGTAGATGCGAAACAGCTTTGCAATTGGATTATAGTTATTTTTGACAATTTTTTTGAACAGAGTATACTATAAAAAAATTAAGTGTGTCGTAGTGTCGAAAATTTAGACCGTTGTTATGAATAACGCCACAATATTTTCAGTAGTAGATAACTTAGATTGGGGTTATGACTACTGCTTAGTGTTTGTATCCATAGAAAATCAATGAGCTAGAAAATTAATGAGCTTGTCTTTCCAGAAACGTCAAAATTCCATGGGAATGTTGCATACTTCGTCACATCAAGGAAAACGAAAATACTGCAAAGAATAAAATTACAATGTTTTCTCTGGGTGCTTCAAGTAATGAGGAAGTTAAGTCTTCGTGCTTTCAAATGGTTCACGGCATAATGATGAACCACTTTTCAGCGCCTCCGACCATAAAAAGTGTAGGCTACGAAAAGTATCTCTTGACGAACTTGCGGTGTTACAACGTTTTCATTTCCGTTTATTCCTTGATGGATGAAGACTCGCACCAAGGTAAATAATATGTTCTACTTTAGATCTCGCCCCCCCCCCCCCTCCCATTTTCCACGTCACAAATATAGATCTAATTACTAAATATTATTGGTCTCTTGAAAAAATCACGGTGGCCTATTTTTTCTGATGTTAGGATCATAGCGTGATTTTCCATTACTTTTCTTCTTCACAAGTGCCGTCTATGGTAATGGCCTGTTTCGAGTTTGCCAAGCTCATCCGTGGTGAAAAAGTGCGCTCAGTTAAGTTAGTTGAGAATGCAGATCGTTGACACCAGCATCCTCGACTTCCCATATCGATTGTTGTCGTTATGCTACGCTTACATCCTCTTCCGCCTGAGATGTATTGCTTCTATCTCGCTCCTTATTCATATTTTTCTTCACGTTCATTGAACGTCTAAGGTACATGTACGAGATGGTCTCCATAACTGAGAACAATTTAGCTGGACTTGATGTTTAGTCTTTTTTTCCTTCAGGCATGTTGAATTCACTGAGCATCATCTCTGACGCACTGGTATTCTCAGTGAAGATGACGATGTTAACAGCACAGCGTGCTTGGTAGTGATTTCTCACCAATAAGTATGTCCTTCTTAGTCGAGTGACTTCATTATCCATGACAGTGCAAGAGTGGACAGCTTTCGCGATATACTGTGGTTTTGTGCAGCTCACTTTCTAGAGATATGGCAAAGGGTCAGTGGAGAGGCTGCATTTTTGTGCTGCACTGCTAGTAAATTCAGGTGGTATTTGTATTTGAAACTGCTTTACCCGCGGTCTTAACCCGACATTTGTCCCTAAGTACTGTTTTCTTAACAAACAAGCACGAGGCTGTTATTACAATATAGATGCACAATAGTTGACTTTCAGCATTCGCTTGCTTTAGTGCCTGAGAAGTTAAGCGTATTGAAACCTAGCCGACTAAATACTTTCATGAACTAGGTTGAAGGATTCCAGCACAAATTTTGTTCACACAGTAAGCAACTTTTGAACACTCGCAGTAAACTCTTGAAGGTCATTACGCGCCGATGTTTTAGACTCCTGCGCGAGATTTCTGACTTATGCTTAGGTTTCAAGCTCATCGTGCTCTTTTTGCGTCCTATGCATATCCAGCGAGTTATTTTGTTTGGCTTTAGGCATATCCAATTGGATATGCCTGAACACGGCGATAGAGAGGTGCATACATTGAGCGTTTGTCCGCGCACGTTTTACAAGATATCGGGTATCATGTGGCAGAACTCACTTAAACCCAGTTACGAAAATTATCCATTGCTGCAGCCTTTGTCACTGATCATGCGCACTAATTTTGAGCACTTCAGCAATTATCTGTTCCAATATACCTTCAAGATGATTTCTTGCACCTTGTACAGTTTCCATCGCCCAAATAACTTCAATATGAATACGTTTAAATGGTTTTAGAGGTCCATCAAAGATCGAAGATCTCCTTGTCGGTCCATTAGCTGTCGTTGGGTATCCTCCTCCATTTTCATCAAGAAGTGTTATGTAAGGAGGATAAAATCTATGCAAACTATATAGAGCTTAATGAAAGCTGTAAGAAGGAGTATACCTCAATAAGTCTTTTGAGTAAAAGGTTTTGTGATGCCAGCAAATAAAGACTAGGGATTTCCTCTCGATTACAGGAAACAGTGACGATGAGGACGTGGGTGATGAAGCCGGTAACATCATAGGAACAATGCACTTGCCACAGATGCTTGCACTTGGGTAAGTGACTCGCGAGATGGAGAACAGTGTACTTCGAATGTTGAGAGATATTCGTCAAGTGCCCAAGGAACGTGCTGTTGTTGAGAACTACATCCTTCGATGAGCAACAGGTGGGGGTGCTCAAGACGACGTAATGCTCACGTGCGAGGGGCCAATGGATTACTAATTCTCAAGCTTTTGAATGACTAGTCAACTGGAAGCACTAATCGTTGAGTGTGAGCTCTTTTTCTGAAGAGCTACTCTTCAAAATAAGGTTGTAAACTGTATCGAGGCTTACGTCGACAATATACTAAAAACCCTCCGTATAAGTTTCTCTAAGAGTCATACATTGCAGGAAATGTTTTCTCGAATAACAATTTTACAACATCTTCTCAAGAAAAAAGTCTAATAGGAGAGTTGAAAGTGCATTGCCATAACAGTGATGTGACCGTGTCAAAAAAAGTAGGTAGCTATAGCGTATATGGAAATTTCTTTCACTAAAGATATGTGTACAGAGATCCCTTTAATAATTTATTTTTTCGCAAAGATAAAGTTGTCCCTCAAAGTAAATTTTACTGTAGATGTACCGACAACTCTAATATCACGTTGAAGCAGCACACTTCAAACAAATAACGTAATCCTTCTTTTGTTGTTAGAATAGTTTGTGAAAGTCTCTCTAAATATCTGCTAAGCTCAACATTGCGCAGGTTATCGAAGGATTGCAAATCACCTTTGTTTTTTGTCTTGTTCAGTAAAAAAGGGAAAGAAAACACGAGTACGCTCCACAGAATGCGACTACATTCCACACATTCCGTGATGGAAAATGGAAAATACTAGGATATGTATTTTATCGATAAAAAATTCGTTTTATTCCATCGCTTTATAGCGAGGGTACGATGTTACATAATTTTAGAGTTCTTTCTACTAAAAGTACGCTTATAAAAGTCCCTGACTGGGTCACTTAATAGCGGCAACATATATTTCGCATTAGAATCTTGTGCATGATACCAAAAAATCTATTGTGAAGTTGGAAAAAATAATTTTTAACAGAACGTAATTTTTTCTAGTTAGAGTGCTATGAAGGTCTTGCAGAAACCAAGCCTTTATTAGGCTACAGAATGACTTCAAAGCATAGATAAAAATTAGCTGTAAATATGTTTGCTACAGCGATGTGGTTTTCTCGTTTCGATAAATGGATGTTATTTTATTCTTTTGAAATTACCCATATGAAACGTTTTTTTTGGGATATCACAT
>JAHQIW010005303.1:0-248418 GCA_019055375.1 Parelaphostrongylus tenuis
TACAAGGGATTAGATAAAGAAAATTTTCACTACAAAACACCAAACTTTTTGAAAGGTACGTTAAGCTGCGAAGTATCTGACACTAGTGGGAAGTGATATAGATTAATTATTGTCATAGATTTCAATAGTGATATAGATTTCAATATGTCAAAACACCCGTTGAATGTCGACTCGTGAGATCATTTCAGGTCACTATCAAGATGATAATTATTGGGTATAAAATACCGTTGATCAGTTATATGAGTTTATACAAATAGACCCACGTTGTTGCACGGGCAACTTTCCAAATTAATATCTGTTCGGGATTCATGTAACCGTATTTCTCATATTCCTTGGGAGTTATACGAGGTGCAAAACTTCGGAATAGCACCAGTTGCGGAGGAGCAGCCTTGATTTTTGCTGCCGTCACCAAAACTCTGTCGAAAGATTTATCTGAGTGGATATGTAATGCATTTATGAGTTCAGATTTCAAAACCTTTGCTACAATTTCAGCTCATCTATCTTCAGCGTTGCTTTGAAATGAGTATTCATTTAGCAATGAATGCACAGTAGAGGAGCTGCAATCTGGTTTCTTGGGACCATCATGCAGTTTGCACAATGGAAAAAAGTACGAATTCGAAGTTACATATTAACAGTACTCTTTACCTGTACAACTGTCGCATGGGGCTAAATCGATTTCCTTCTATGACTAACCACGCCTGTTCAGTAATAAGGGCTGATTTCAAAATTATGTTAGCATAGCCAACCGTTTTGAAAGTAATATTCATCACTAACGCTGTGTTTTACAACATGTCAAATCTCAACCTTCCTTCGACTATTCCACGCATTAGTTTTTCTAACAGCTCCGGTAATTTTAACCTGAATAAATTGATGAGTAAAATTGATCATGAAATTTGCGCTGTTGAGCATGATGATTTCAAATTTGAAATGCCTGTGTAGAGGTGATTAGAGCTATTACTAAGTGACTGATCAACGGAGAGCTTCCGAGCGAACAATGTGCAGAAAGCTTGTAAAAATTAGTAAGGTAGATATGGATCCTTATGTCTAAGCAGGTTAGGCGCTTGATTGGCACGTTGAGTACGACAAGTCCACGGCGCTAACTCTACCCCGCCGCGCAGCGCTCAGGGCTAAGCAGCCCGTAACCTCTAGTGCTTAGTGATGCTGACCATCGGGAAGAAGGTACGTGGTTTTGATTTTATCTCACGACGCTTCGTTGCAGCTTTTGGAGTCATTTTGTCAGCGTCGATTAGTAATGGAAGTTCCTCTATATACGTGATTACAGCGAAAAACGCTGTTGTCTCTGAATCACTGTTTTTTGATACGATACGTATCTATGAGGTAACAACAGAACCAACGCACAATTCCACAAAACTGACTACATCTACTTCTATACAAGGTTTTTTGCAAAGTCGTACACTGTGGGAAGTATCTTTTCGAATTCAACCTTTATACCATCGGAAAGAGAAATGTGAAAAAAAGTTGGATACGTTGTTACCCCATGGATCTACATTTCGTGCCAAAAAATACTGAATTGCCTAAAAACTGAGCGTTTTTTTCCTTCTGATAAAGTATTTACATTATAATCCTTCCAACACTAATCGACGCCATGAAATAATACCAAAAATCCTGCTTGGAGGCGCCTTGGTAGGGCATCGTACCAGCAACTTGTTTCAAGATGACTGACATCATTAACCAATCCGCACAATGGAGAGCTCGCGGCGTGCGGAGAGGATGGGCTAACACAGTGTCCCTGTCGTACACAATGGGTTGAAGGCGTCCTGCAACGCACATTGTGCTTGACTCGATCCCACGCCACGAGACTGCTTTCCATCTTTTCAGTGTTGGCAGTTTGCCATCAGAACTCTTTATGGAAATTTCAACACCTATTTCATACACTGACAGGCCGTTTAAGTCGCTTTGAAGGCCAGATAGGCATATAGCCACCTTTAGCAGTGCTTAATGAATTTTGATGAATGACGTATCCTCAGCGATTGATCAACGCCAAGAGCTCTATTGTTTACCCTTTTTTTTATTGCAACTTGACACACAAAAATCAGAGATCGTGACGCTATTCGTCAGGTTACTGATTATGCTCCACGGGACTGCTTTCCATCTTTTCAGGGTTGGCAATATGCCATCAGAACTCTTTATAGGAATTTCAATACCTACTTCATACACAGACCACATCCACACGCTTACACGACTCATTGAAGTTTCACGAGAGTTCAAACAACCACTCTGTCTCACTTTCATCGATCTGAAGAAACCCTTTGATTCAGTGGAAACAGAAGCGGTTACAGAGGCTCTGGATAACGAGGGCGTCCCTACTCGGTACATAATGATCCTTCGTGAGCTCTATGAATATTTCACGACCAAAATATCTCCATAATACAACAACATCACCTTTGACGTAGGAAGAAGGGGTTTGACAAGGCGATACAATTACGCCAAAACTATTCACTGCCACCCTACTAAACGTCATGCGAACATTAGATTGGGGCGACATGGGAGTGAAAATTGACGGTCTACAATTAAACCATCTTCGCTTTGCTGACGATATCGCTCTCATATCACCAAACATCAGCCAATCGCAACGAATGTTGACCGATTTCGATAACGCCTGTGGAAAGATTGGTCTTCAACTAAATCTAAGGAAAGCGATGTTCATGAGGAACGGATGGATTTCCAATGCCCCATTTACGCTGAACGGAACGACAATCTCCAAATGCTCCAGTTACGTCTATCTAGGTCGTGAAATCAACATGATGGACGACCTAGTTCCAGAGTTGAGCAGGAAGAAATGAGCGGCTTGGGGAACGCTCAAGAGCACCGAAGATGTAGTGAAGAGACAAAGAACATCCGACTCCGTGCCCACCTTTTCGACTCGACAATTATCCCTGCCCTAACGTATGCAGCAGAAACCTGATCGCTACGTAAGCAGGATGAAAGATCACTTGGCATTATCGAATGCGCAGTCGAAAGGCCGATACTAGGAGTATCCTGTATCTAGCAAATGAGAGAAGGGATCCGATGTTCTGACCTACGTCAACGACCGAAAATCAGAGACTTCGTTCTACACGCCAGGATTTTGAAAACAAGGTGGGCCGGACACGTGATGCGCTTCAACGACAACCGATGGACGAGAGTCGTTGCCGACTGGATTCCTCGGGACGTCAAGCGCTTTAAAGGAAGACCACCGACCCGTTGGTTCAATTTCTTTACGAAAGCGATAGAACAAAGGTTTGATGGTCAGTGAATCCCTAGAGCGAGAAGGACCCACTGGGCTACTCTTGCACGCGATAGGGAAAAATGGAAGAGTTGCTGGTATCCGTTCGAGTCACTCGACGATCAACGGGACAACGGTGATACAGATGCTACTTCATACATTGACAGGCCTTTTGAGTCGTTTTGAAGGCCAGATACGCAATCAGCCACCTTTGGCAATGCTTAATGAATTTTAATGAGTGACGTATCCTCAGCGATCGATCAACACCAGAGCTTCATTGTTTGCCTTTCATTTATTGCAACTCAACACACAAAAATCACAGATCACCGGCTCACTTCAGTGATCTCGATAGTGACGCTACACAGGTTACGGATTTTGTTCTGCCATAAAACGGATCTTTCGCTCTACGGTCAACCGGAACATACCGATATGATATTGATGAATTATAACTTGGTCACCGTCATAAACACTATTAAAGTAAAAAGTGCTGCTTTTATAAACTCCAATGTGCTTTCAGGAATTCCTTAGAAACTGTTACGACTGTGGCTAACAATGGCATGCCGCTCTATCAAGTCGGCGCTGCTATCCCTTCAAACAAGTTTTTCACCAATTAACCGATCTCGCAGGTATGGAAGGTTTGCTAGACCTCGAGCGCGGGATCGAACAATCGGCCATCATAATCAATCATGTGTGTCTCGGAGCACCTTTAACCATTGCGCCACACGCGCTCTTCGACAAAACTTATGCAAAAAACCCACTTTTGAGTTTTCAGTTGTCCCATTGTTGTGTCCGCGCCGAAGCTCACTCTCAACATGTCTTCAATTCCGTTCGAATTGTGCTTCGGTAGCACACGACTGTTGCCGCAAAAAGCCAGTTGACGTCTACTCAAAAACAATCGTCGAGTTTGTTCTGCCGTTAGACCTGGAAATTTGACATCTTGCTTTTTCATCTGATCATTAAGTTTACTCTGACCGTCTCACTAAATTTTTTCATTCTATTTTTCATTTTCTTCCATTAGATCACATTTAACGGTGCATGCGCATCGACAGTTTTATTTTACATAATCATACGATACAATAAGCTCCTAGAGCCTTCAAGTTCAGTTATCTAATTTCAGTGATGTTTACAAGCCGTCACTTTCGACTTTGACTTAGATCTCGCTCAAGTGATTAACATTGTGATAACTGATAACATTTTCAAGCCTTTTATAAGGTCTGGTATGGCACTTATACTAAGCTAGGTACGTGTTTGGCCATTACAGGCTCATTAGGTGTATGGTGCCTTTCGGTTCAGCCAATCCCCTGCAGGGGTTACTCCCATACTTATAAAGGAATCGGCGCCAAATTATTTGAATCACTGTATGTCGACTGGTCGAACCACCCGACTTTGCAGTGACCAACAATCGAAATTTTGTTCTCAGATTATCAGATTGTTACTTTTGAGCGAGGTCTATGTAACGGTTGAAATGTGAAGGTATAAATCATTCTATCAGTCATAATCGCCCGACTTTTGGAAAATGCAATGTCGCCTGAATTGATCACTCAACATGCGGTGATTCAAATAATTCGGCTTCGATTCCTTCATATGCAGGGCATATTCCCCTTTAAGCGGCCAGGTGAACCCAAAGGCACCGTACTACTGATGAACCTGGAAAGGCGAAACACCAGTCTAGTACTTTATAAGTGCTATACCACATCTCAGAAAAGGTTCAAACACGTTCTAAGATTATCAGATTGTTAATGCCCACGAATTTGAGCAAATACATTGTCGACGGCTAATTATACATCTTATATGTCTTCTATCAGGTGATGCTTCGCCACATGGTGATATGTAGACATTTTTGATTATTTTGTTTTCTATCTTTCCGGATAACTTTGTAACAAATGAGCCGACGCAGGAGTAAAGGGTAACTTAATTTGGAACGCTGAAAGGAACCAATAATTTGAAGTGGTTTCAAGGCCAACGACCCAGGATGGAACTGGAAGGTCTAACTAAATGGAACGGTGATTGTGCGCGTATTAACCTATAGCGCACTCTAAATGAGCTAACCATTTGACCAGCTTTTAATCTACAGTTTTTTCTTCTTCTTTTTTTTCTTGGAACAGAATGTTTGGGAGTCCGTCGCTCATCACGCAGTAGGCTCACCTTTCTTGAGATCTATGAAAACGTATCGGGCGGGCACATAGATATCGCGCTACTATCAAATGGTTTGCTTGACTAGCACTTCATTGGTTAAACGAATCAAGTATATCATACTATCTATCCTTACTCATTCTACCATTACTTTATAAGTCAGTTGCCACAGCATATATCACACCAGAGAAGCTTTTTCGAGTTGGCTAACAACTTGCGCCTAAGGCAAGAGAAGTAATTCCACCACAGCTTGTGCCTCCTACCCAATGAATGCGACTCATAAGGTGCTTGCCGAGTTCATTCTGAATTGCACGTAAGATCTGAATAAAAACATCATTGTTGAAAGTATACGCAATCACATTCTAAGACATTTTTACCACATCGATCTGCCTAAGCATTTCTTCTTCACGGATTTAATGGCAAATTATTCAGTTAGTTTGGAAAATCCAATTTGTAAGTTCTACTTCTGAGATATACCAATTGAAAAGTCACTACTATAATTCCAAATTTCAATCATCATTTTTCATGGAATCACAGATTAAATCCACTGAGTGTTAAGTGGTGTTCAAGCTCCGATGTACAGCAAGTGACCCATCCTCTCAGAGACTAATCATCTGAAAAATGCCTTGAAATCTCAGCAATTAAGCCCAAGTGGCGTGAAGCGATGAAACGATGGGACTTATCGAGTTACTTGTTTTCGCTGAGATAATTATCTATCGCAAAAAGTACTACGAAAAGGTAGTTATGGGGCGAAATTGTTCTCTTTGCTTGGGTTACTACCATTTTACCCCTGACTTGTAGTTACTATCTTAGACACCTTCTATATGGATGCGAAAAGGTGTCTCCTGAAAGATAAGTATACATAACGATATATCTAATCAGAAATTTCGAGAAAATCGAGGAAATCCTTATGACTGTACGGAATCGAAGTGTTCTATGTTCTATGCCATGAAGTCTTCTCAATAGTCATGGTACTAGAACAATAAATACTAAATTGTCAACCAGAAGTATTTAAAATCGCATAACAAGAGTACTCAAAGTATGCGCCATCAGCCTGAACACATTCAATTTAATTGCTTCAATGATGGCCTCCTGATTAACTACTTAGCGTGGACGTCTAGAGGACAGCTGGTACTTTAAGTTGGTGTCACCGGCGCGAAACTCGGTAAAGAACGTAACGGTCTCCGCCGGAATACAAATCCCTGAGCTTCTGCGCGATTGATGTTGTCGAGGACAGTCTGTGCATCGCGTCCCATTTTGTACTCGTAAAGGAGCAAATTGTGAAAAGACTGCGTTGAGCGGCCATGATGCGGCAATTATGTGCAAATTTGATACCAAAAGAAAGTTTAGAAAACTTTGAACAAAGCGGTATTGATTTGTTTCTTAAGAGATGGCGAGACGGTGTTTTTTGCTGTAGTGCCAGAACCTATGAGAGGACCTTATAACTACGCGATCGGCACTACTGATGCATTGGAGATGGTGAACAAGAGTAAGATTTCACTTCAGTTTTACTCCGTGCAAACTTTTTTCATAGGAATCGTGCCCTTGAACTTTGAAAACCTTCATTTCTGTTGACTCCGCTGTCTTGAGTGTATTATTCAGTATATAACATATTGGGATTGAGAAATTATTTACAAAATGCACTTACACCTGCTTCTAAGATAGCTTTTATTCCTCCTCCGTCAAAACTTAGCAGTAATTTGTAGTTTTTCGTCGGGATTTCTGCAAACGAAAGTAACAAGTTTGATTGGTTCAAGCAGTTTTCAATCTAAAAAACAATAATTAAACAGTACGCTATCCATTCTTTGACTAATTGGTTGTTGAAAACTTTATGATGATCAGGAACCAGGGGATTACTCATCGATATAAGTAGAAAATCCTTTCTGACCCTTAAGATGACGTGCTTCGCATTTCTGATAAGACCTCATATAATAGAAGAATAAAGAATAGTAATCGGATGCAAACCTTGGAGTTGCGACATCGATTGGAGTTTCTCCAGCATTATTCTTTTGTTCCCATAAAGCATCATACACAGTAAAGGCAATCACTCCCCTAGCCATTGCTCTGTTATCGCTCTGTGATTATGAAAATATTTGACACACGCTGGAAAGTTGATAAAATCTCTTTTGACATGATTCGTTGCACCAAATTGATGTGACAGGCTACAGCGTCATTTTAGATGAATATGTTATGCAAAATTATGTTTATAAAGCATTGTTTACTTAGAGATGATTTAGATATATATCGATTAACCAGGTATATCAAAGTTTTTCCTGTCGAACAAATGGTAGCACCTCTAGAAGAAATTTTCACAACCGTCCAATTGCCAATTACTTAACTGCATTCCAAGGCTCCACGTTCAAGACTTTGTAAGCTTTGTATATCTTTGACGTTTTACACTGAGAGATCTTATGCTTTAGTGAAGGACACGTGAAGGACAGTGGTTAGAGGTGTTATGTATTCAAAAACCAGGCGCGTTTGTCTTTAATCCTACGCGTATGGCGGCAAAGTAGATATCGTCAGTGGAGCACGATTTTCATTCTTTCACTAAAGGTTTTTTCTCTGTTTCGGGAGATACTGTATGTTCTTTAGATTACTCTGATATGACAAAAATTTTTTAACAAGTCTGTTTACTTTTTGCGCATATGCAACTCTTATGTGCAAGGAGAACTTCAAATGTGAAACGTAGTCTTATTTTCGCCTTCACAGTACGCTATAAAAACTTTTTCGAGAAGCCAATTAAGGCTGCAAATTACCGTGATTTGCTATCGAATGAGCTTAATGTAGTCTAATAAAATGAGTTACAGTTCTAGCTGAGCAAACAAGACAAATCGACTGTGAAACATAATTTTATTTCCGCTCCTATAGCGTACCACAAAGGCTTTTTTAGAAGCCAAGCAGTCTCGGCATTTTTGAGATTTGAGCTTCCAATTAATTATTCAGATTTAAGATGGAAAGCTTAACCAGTGAACAAGGACTTCCGAATATTGGAGAGTCAAGGTGACCCTCATCATCCGCAAAGGGTTATATCCTGTGCTCCGAGATCACGAAACCCTTAAGAGTGAGGAAATTGATACGGGACTTCTCTTAGAATTGTAGCAACTAGCATGGCACAACAGTAGTGCACTGAGAGCCAGTATGCTTCAGATATGAATTACTCACCTCCATAGTCCTAAGTTGATTGTACTGAAGTCTAATGCATTGTGCATCTCAAAAACTGATTGGAAACCAGCGTTTCCTCGACCCATGTGATTACAGACCATTGATCCGAGAAGTGATTGCTTTCACTGTGCATTCAATTGCTTTGATAATGTTCGAATTCATAACCGTTTTCTCAGCCTTTCCCTTATATGGTGATCTATCGGGATTGGTGGTCGAGCGACTAGTGATTGAAATCATAAAAGAGACGTGCTCGATCATTATTCTACGAATCTAGTGAAGAAGATGACATCCCAAGCAGCGAGAGACGAAATGGATGCTAGAAGTCCTGAGACCCATACAGGAAATAGAGTGTTATTTGGATTAAATAAAGTGATGGTGATTTGTTAGTAATACGGAGCATACCATTCTAAAGGCCAAAAAATACAGTATTCCTACCGATGAACAATCCTGTGGCTCCAGATCTGCATAGATTTCACGGCGCATCGCATTACAATTCAGCAGGACGCTTACCGCCAGTTTCTACATTATGCATTATAAAAAGATGAAGGATAAAGTTCTCGGTGTTGGTCAACCCTTGAGATGCACCATTCATTCGACTTCATCCAGTTATTGTTGAAGGGTTATAGTGTTCATGCACATACTTGATACTGATTTACGACATCGAAATGGTGAAGTTGGTGGATTTGGGGCGGACGATTGAGCCGGCGACCTCTCCAATAATTAATAAACGGAAAGGCAATTCAAACCTTTTCGTTCTGGGATTTTGCCAGAGATCTTTATGAAAGCGATCTAATTCTCATCTCCCATTAGCAAAGATTGTGCCTACTGTAAGTAGGCTATGAAAGTTGTGGAGCGTTTTAGTGTGAAGTAATTGTACAATAAAGCTTTGGTAAATAAAGGATCCTTGGAGAATACAAGATACAAGCTGCGTCTTGGTATTCATCTTGTGGCAGTTGTGCCACTTATATTCTGACTATATATAATTCTTTTGGAATGGTTTTTCTGGAGATGGTGTAGTTTTCATATGATGCCGTTCTGAGTGAAATGTTTGATTTTGTATGTAAGAATTAAATCTAATCTATAAGTTAGTTCCCGACAGGCGATTGATATGCTCCAGTGGTACCGAATTTTAATGAAGAATTCAAATATTATTACCGCAGCAGCAATGTACAGAATGTTATCTCCCTTCTCATCGACACATAAGAAGTCTTGATCATGTAAGTAAGCATTTATCAGATCATCCAAGTTTCCTGACGCTACGATTTTGAAGAACGAATGTTTCTTCTACAATAAGATGCTTCATTCACATACATCAAAATTAAGACACTTTTTCCGGATTACTGATTTCTTTGACTCCACTGTCTGATTTCTATGAAGCTCGAATTAATATAACTGACAAATTCAAATTTGCTTTTCGTTTGACGTGGTTGTACTACAAACAGAAATATTTCGGCAAAGAAAGGACAAACCATGGAGTCTTTGACCACCTCGTTCGAAAATCCTATAAAAATACCACCCCACTTGAAACCATGCGTTAGGATAAAGTCTGTCATCGAAATCATTTGTTCAAATCAATTATTCATATTTAACGGTATAAACTGTCTGCATCGTTCACCTATTGACTCGAGCGAAGCCATCAAAACCTCCGGTTGCTGTATTAGAATCAGCCAAGCTGGCGATACTGGTGGTCCAACCCATATGAAATCATACGTTTATTTCGACTGTTTTGTTGAGACCACGCACAAATTTCAATGTATCTCATTATTATTATCTGAACAACCTGTCATGTGGTCCGTTAATAGGCTCTTGTGCAGCCATATACACGTGTTGCGACCTTACAGTCTTGACAGTCGGGCAGAATCCTTCGTCTTTAGTCTTTAACCAATCCTTTGGCAAGCCCCTACTCTCCCCATAAAGAAGTAAGTGACGACGAACGATTTACATTGCACTGCTCTCAAGTGAAAAATCACAAGATCAGCAATTCTAGACACTCGATTGCTCTTGGCTGGTATTTTTGTAATATTATACCTTTATAATTCCAAAAAAGAATGATTTAAGCTCAAAAAGGGGTTGGTACGCCAGGGTCATACACCGGTGTTTCGGAGGTTCGTCCCCCTCATCAGTGACCCCCGCCCCACATTCAGCCCTGCATTGAAGCAAGGAGGGAGGCGTTTAGTTTTGATCTAACAGCAAAAATCTATCGACTGAGAGGTGGTGATGGTACAGTGTCATAGTACACTGTGCCATCACCACATACGCCTCCCTCCTTGCTTCAATGCAGGGCTGAATGTGGGGCGGGGGTCACTGATGAGGAGGACGAACCTCCGAAACACCGGTGTATGACCCTGGGCGTACCAACCCCTTTTTGAGCTTAAATCATTCTTTTTTGGAATTATATTGAATGTTTTTTGGGGGTTTCAAAAACAGTCGATCTTTTGATATAGTTTTGATCTAACAGCAAAAATCTATCGACTGAAAGGTGGTGATGGTACAGTGTCATAGTACACTATGACACAGATCGCGTATTTGCATGACGTTTATTCTCTCTTCTATGGTTTGAATGTTGTGGCAATCGTTTGGTGAGTGCCATGCCTTTCCGCAATAGAAACAAGGTTTTCTTGTTATTATTTTTTCCTGACTTGAATGGCTTGTGGAGGACTTCCAACATTTGTTTCCCTGACATTATATCTGAGGTTGACTTTTTCGTGAACTTGGTTTTGAAGTTGAAGTTCTTCTTTGATGTACTCCTTGATAGTTGCCAGCATTTCTTTTATCAACCACGTGCCTTCTCTTTGACGTCTTTTCTGTATAACGTGGCGTTGGATATCCTTTGTGAACTTTTCAAGCAGTAGCTGTTGCAGAATCGTGCCATCTATCAGTTCTCCTTTTTGTTTCAATCGGATGACAATAGAATAAAGTGAGTCACAAAGCTTCTCCTGATTCCTTAGTCGAAAACTTTGGGCTTCGAGTGTGCGTAATTTTCGTAAAAGTTGTTCGATGATGCTTTGAGGATTCCCATATTTTTCTCTTGATTGGGCTCTTACCAAGGGATATGCTTCTCGTGACACGTTGTAAAGTTTAGCTATTTTTTTGGGTTCTCCTTGAAGGGCTTCGAGTAGACAATTCATCTTTAGAAAATCATCTATAGGTCGTGAGTGCATGGTGTGCTCAGATGCTCCCCAGAATGAGTCCCATTCCCAGGTTTGCCCGCTGAATTTCGGAAGTGGTATAGGAGGTAAGGTTGAAGTTGGCACTTTGACGATGTGGTTACATATATTGCTTGGTGGGCCAATAATGGCGTCCGTGTGGGTTTTAGTTGTGCCTTCCAATTTATCCAGAAGATTCAGAAGTATGGTTCGATGGACTGTTGCCCTATCGATCAGATCAATTGCTTTTTCCGTGTTAGCCTCGACTCGTGTATGAATTTGCTCTAGCAGCGGTGTGTTAGAGTCGAGGCGATCTGCTGCTATATTGTAGTTGTCCAGTGCTATTTGGACAGCGTTAATTTGGGTTTCGATATCTGTCTTTGCTTGATGTAGCTCATCTTGAAGCGAAACGATGTATCCCTTCGATTAGCTTCTTCGGATGGAAGCGATAGGGGGGTGTTGATGAGGTCTTGGTGGTTGTCTAGATAGGTTTTTAGACGGTTGATAGTTTTTGTCAAGACCGCTTGGCGCACGGTAAGAGTGAACGTCATCGGTGATTGTGGGAGAAGTTAGTAAACGAGCTTTGCAACTTTGAGTTTTGAAGACAATTTTTTTATGAAAAGGAACCTGCGTACCTTTGCTCTTCCCAAGCTGAGATTGTTCGCTTTATACTGATGATGCCATCGTTCGGCCAATGCGTCACTATTTTAGTTGGGCCGATGCACCCCTATTTTAGTTTCAGTGATAGTTGAGTCGTTGCTTGAATACTTTGCGACAAGAGTACTGCTCTTTGACTCGTCTTGATTTGTCCTGCCACGCGGATCTTTGAGATAGGATTTATCTTTATAACGAACAACCTAAATACATCAAAATATGTACACACATATGTACAACAACCATCATGAGCATTAACGATACGAACTTAATCATAAAAGAGAACGATAAAGTTGATGCCAAGGACAAGTGAGTGACGATGTCGAAAAATGAATGATTGATTCGAGATTCATGATACGAAGGAGCAATTGATAGCTAATGTCTTGACACCTAGTTAATATAATCGACAGATGAGTAGAAGGAGATAAAGAGAACGAGCAGGCAATGAGAACGTAAAGAGGAATCAAGTGCCATTGTGGGCGTGATTCTCCACCATCGCCATTTTCCTTGACCGCTGAGCAACCACCTCGTCGGCAGATGTCCGCCATCGGCAATGTCCCGGCTATATCGCGATCTCGGGCCGATAAACACCTTAATTACGTCACCTTCCGATAATTTGAGGCAATGTCCACAGGATACAATCCTATGCTTATTCGATAAATTTAACATAGTGTTGTATTATCTATAATATGTACATGCGCGGCGCAAAGGAAATACCAGTTGTCTAGTTGAAGAACTGCTACATGTGACATCGTTTTCAACTTCTCACGCTGTGTACCAGGATTTTCTGCGATGCACGCAGCAATGGAAAGAAGTTATCCAGTGGATTTGAATTTTGAAAAGACATTAGTCATACTGAATGATGATATATCACAAAAGAGATTTCTATAAACTTTTCATTGCATAAAAACGCTCATATGTTGAAAAAACCGCCTTTCTTTCATCAAGAAAACCGTATTCTTCCAAGAAGAAACACAGTCCTGCTGCTATAAGACATTTGTTTACACTTTCCTTTTTTCAGTGTACGTTTGCGTAGTCACTCAATAACTTTAAAGAAGCCAATTTTGATACTGAGAACGGCTTGTGAAACGATTTCTATAGTACCTTTGACTTACAGAATAAAGTATTACGTTTTGCCTTCGGAGTGCGTTACTACTTCACAGTGGATTTTCTGATAATATGTAATGAAATTTTGATGAAGTGAATTTTCGCTACGCAAATAAAGATTGGTGGTTCCTTCTGATTATAAGGGAACAAAGAGAAACAGATCTCATTCCTTCGAGCGGAACTTTCATAAGAGTGTTAGTAACCATTCGAAAGCTGAGACATGAGGCTACAGCCCTACCTCACCGGTTACTTAAAAGCCCTTAATAAAGATGTAGCATCCCAGAAAAAAATTATATTTCGTACCCACCGTGCACCGTTATTTCTATACACGTATAATTCGCTGGAAGCACGAAAAGCATAACAGCGAGTAGAAAATTTTCCTAAATATTCGAATCATAGGAGCGCATGTGCAGCAGTGGTTAGAGGTGCTCTGCGTCGCCCATGAGGCGGACGATTCGATCTCGTGCTCATGCCTCACCAAGCCACCTATAATAATTTTCCCAACGTAGCATTGCTGTTGTTTCCGGAATTACAAAATAAAAAAGGCAACGCAGATGGTCCATGACCTTAGAGAGCAAATGTTATCGCAGAGGTTCGAGTACCTTAGACAGAAAATTGTCTAAGTGGCTAGGACGGCACCCGCTGCCACCAGCCTCAACACTCAGTTCGATTGCCGGGCATCATCCGAACGGTCGTGTGACTTCATCCGGCCACCTCACCTCAATCGTAATCGATCCATTATTGTTCTCTTTACGCAGTTTCGTTGCCGTGTATCTAATCGCTATCATAAGGTTGTGTTCATATAATTGTTGAATGAACTCAACAGAATGTGAGCGGAACATAGCGCTCTGTGGCGGAGCGAACCCACTTAGGCTATGCTCGGCCCACCACCGCGGTAAAGGGATTCTGCTCATGTATAATCAGTAGTGACCCCACTGCTATCACACTATACATTCACCCACTGGATCCTACCTTTGGCTTGTTATTCCGGGGCGAGCATAACAACCCAAACGGGCTCCGCTGCCTAGCCATGCTCCGTCAGTTACAATAACACTGTCAATTACAATAACACCGTCAGTTATAATAACATTCATAGTATCGTCAGACGATGATACTTCCCATCAATCGGTCACTCACATTGACAATAGTCTTATGCTCACCCTAAAGATATGTCGCAATCATGTATATATTATTATTCTAATAATGCATGGAAAATATTTATATTTATAAATAACATTATATATAATATGTTATATAATATTATATATTATAATATTACTATATTATATATATTATATTATATTATATTATATATCATATAATAATATATATAATAATAATATATAATAATAAAATATATAATATATAATACAATGATAAAATTTAGTAATATAATAATACATAATATATAATATATATAATAATATATTATAATATATTTTATGTTATATTATATAATATTACACGTTATAATATCATTATAAAAGGATAAAAGGATAAATCTCTGGCGTTGATCAATCCCTGAGGGATGCGCCATGCCTTCGACTTCAATTTTTAACTTCGTTTGAGGTGATTGAATGCAGATCTGACCTTTACAATGACTCGCGGAGGCATCCCGCTGAAGCGAGTCAGTGCTGCTTATCCTCCCAGACAAGTCTGAGACCTGTCTGGTACCAATTTACCGACCCCGGAGGGATGGATGGCTTGGTGAGCCATGAGCGCGAGATCGAACCAGTGACCTCGTGTGCGACGCAGGGCACCTCTAACCACTGCGCCACATGCGCTCTATAATATCATTATATGTTGTAATATATATATAATATGTATATTGTGTATATAACATGTATATTATAGGTTGTCTGGTTCTGCCACTTTGTTTGGTACCACGTTATTGTTTGGTTCCACCCTATTGAACGCTATAACCCTTATAAAGGATTTGAGGTTTGTGCCCTTGTCCGTTACAAGACACAAGTTGGCAGCAGATCAGTCGCTCACACAGTCGGGAGTTCAGCCCGCCGCAACTTGGAAGCACAATGCGTGACAGCACAAAGGGAACAAACAAGAAGACCACTGAACCTCCACATATAATTTAGTGCATCGGCTACAAACCTTCGCTACAGTCTTTGGTGCATTGGCCAGGAATCGACCCCGGGTCGCCCGCGTGGCAGGCGAGCATTCTACCACTGACCCTCCACCATATTTCGCACAATGCCTACTCATAGATCGGGGCACTCAGCAGAACGCCCCCACTTCTTACTCATAGATTAAGGCACTCAGCAAGAGAGCCCTCACATCTTGGGACATAGAGCGGGGAACTAGCAAGAAAACCCCTACGTCCTGGGGCATAAAGCAGGGAACTAGCAAGAAAGCCCTCCTTCCCCCCCCCCCCCTCTTTAAGGCGTATCAGCCGACTACGTTCGCATACTAGTCACTAGCGGATCTTGCAATCAAAGGAACGGCCTCACCAGCCGAATGAAGTATTCGCATTGAATCATCATTGCGGCAACACAACTCTATGAGTAGCTGAACAAGACAACTTCATCAAGTCATAACCAAACAACCTCAAACTTGGAAAACCACCCGGTACGTTTGAATTCCGTCATTATATCAAAGTCACGTTCCATATAACTGTATGGAAAGGGCTGAAGCAAAAGTAAAGCAGGAAATATAAAACGTCAACATCATGACGGATCACTGCATCGTAGTATTAGCCAAAGTACTGGAAAAGTTCAGCGTAGCCCTAAAAATAGACTTACAACGCACGACGTTGCGTTGTGATCTACATAATCTTACTTTTCCTCAATCAAAAGTATTTCTAGCCTCATTACCACCCCAAGACCTGATAAACAACCTCAGCTTGGGAACATATCTACGCCCACGGACCAGTCGTAGCATCTATAGGACTAGGTCCAAGTAGGGACCGTCCAAGAAGGCGAATAAACTACAACTTCCGTCCGACAAGACGAATAACTACAATTACCGTCCGAAAGGATGAACAAACTACAGTGACTATCTCTATTATCTTAGATAAACCAAACAAAGTGAACAACCTCAGCTTGGGGCGACCTCCGATTAGATCCAGTCATTAGAGCAATATCTTTATATTCTCTTTTTTCTCATCTTTTTCATTGATCGTTAGTTACACGTTTCACCTAAGTATCAATTCCAGGTCTCTAACCTTCTATAGGAAAACTTTCTTCGTTTCCTTCAGCCATGTCGTCTTCAACTATGCAAGACACTATGATGTTCAGGCTCGTAGACGCACTGATCTATAGAGCCTAGGAGATGAGCATTTTGCGAAGCCAGAGTATAGCAAATCTCCCAACGAATCTTTGCTATCTTTTCCTGATTTACATGCTAATTTAGGCAACGCAGATAGTCCCTGATCTTAGAGAGCAGATGGTATCGCAGAGGTTCGAGGACTTTAGACAGAAAATGATCCAAGTGGCACCCACCTGCCACCAACCTCAACTGTCAGCTTGATTACGGGGCATCATCCGAACGGTCGTTGACTTCATCCAGACCACCTCACCACAAATCGTCATCGATCCATTATTGCTCTCTTCAGACAATCTCGTTGTCGTTTATGTAATTGCTATCATAAGGTTGTGTTCATATAATTGCTGAATGAACACAAAAGAATTGTGAGCGGAACATGTCACTTACGTGGCGCTGCAAACTCAGGCTATGCTCGACCTACCACCGCGGTTGAGGGATTCTGCCCATATATAATCAGTAGTGACTCCACTGCTATCACACTATATATTCACCCTATGGATTCCGCCGTTGGCTTGTTATTCCGGGAAGAGCATAACAACCCAAAAGGGCTCCTCCGCATGAGATGTATTGCTTCTGTCTCGCTCCTTATTCATAGTTTTCTCCACGTTCATTGAACGTCTAAGGTACATGTGCGAGATGGTCTCCATAAGTAAGAACAATTTAGTTGGACTTAATGTTCAGTCTTTTTTTCCCTCAGGCATGTTGAAATCACTGAGCATCATCTCTGACACACTAGTATTCCAAATGAAGATGACGATGTCACCAGCACAGCGTAGTTTGGTAGTGATTTCTCACCAGTACGTATGTCCTTCTTAGTCGAGTGATTCATATCCACGACAGTGCAAGAGTGAACAGCTTTCGCGATATACTGTGGTTTTGTGCAGCTCACTTTCTAGAGATATGGTAAAGGGTCAGTGGAGAGGCTGCATTTTCGTGCTGCACTTCTAGAAAATTCAGCTGGTATTTGTATTTGAAACTGTTTTACTCGCGGTCTCAACGGCGACAATTGTCCCTAACTAACCTAATTACTGTTTTCTTCACAAACAAGCACGAGGCTGTTATTACAATATATATACACAATAGTTGACTTTCAGCATTCGCTTTCTCTAGAGCCTGAGAAGCTAAGCGTATTGAAACCTAGCCGACTAAATATTTCCATGAACTAGGTTGAAGGATTCCAGCACATATTTCGTTCACACAGTAAGCAACTTTATTTGAACATCGCAGTAAACTCTTGAAGGTCATTACGCGTCGGTGTTTTAGACTCCTGTGCGAGATTTCTAACTTACGTTTCAAAATCTTCATGCTCTTTTTGCGTCCTCTGCATATCTAGCGAGTTATTTTCTTTGGCTTTGGGCATATCCAATTGGATATGCCTGAACACGGCGATAGAGAGGTGCACACATTGAGCGTTTGCCCGCGCACGTTTTACAAGATATCGGGTATCATGTGGCAGAACTCACTTAAACCCAGTTACGAAAATTATCCATTGCTGCAGCCTTTGTCACTGATCATGCGCACTAATTTTGAGCACTTCAGCAATTATCTGTTCCAGTATGCCTTCAAGATGATTTCCTGCACCTTGTACAGTTTCCATCCCCCAAATAACTTCAATATGAATACGTTTAAATGGTTTTAGAGGTCCATCAAAGATCGAAGATCTCCTTGTCGGTCCATTAGCTGTCGTTGGGTATCCTCCTCCATTTTCATCAAGAAGTGTTATGTAAGGAGGATAAAATCTATGCAAACTATATAGAGCTTAATGAAAGCTGTAAGAAGGAGTATACCTCAATAAGTGTTTTAAGTAAAAGGTTTTGTTATGCCAGAAAATAGAGACTAGGAAATCCCACTCGATCACGGAAAACAGTGATGAGGAGGACGTTGGTGTTGAAGCCGGTAATATCATAGGAACAATGCACTTGCCACAGATGCTTGCACTGGGGGACTCACGAGATGGAGAACAGTGTACATTGAATGTTGAGAGATATTCGTCAGGTGCTCAAGGAGAGTGCTGATGGCTGAGAACTCCATCCTTCGATGAGCGACAGGTGGGTTTGTTCAAGACGACGTAATGCTCACATGCGAGGGGCCAATCGATTTCTATGAGCTATTTATAACTGATTTTATATCATTGTACACCTACAAATGTGTACGTAGGTACAGGCACAACTTTCTGGCCAACTTTGTGCGAACTATGGAGAGGTTTGAAAGTCGTAGAAAGTGTAAGAAGAAGCTTGCCTAAAAAAGTGTTCCAAGTGAAAGATCTTTATCATCAAGAAACGTGTAGCGGGGATGTGCTTTTCCAAACCTACCTGCGTTGGTCACTGTTCAGTCACTCGTCATTCACTGTTTTGGATGTCCTTCTTTGGAACTGGTCGACTGAACAGATTGTGATCCAATTTGACATTCCCAGGCTCCAAAAAAGGAGAAATCTTCGGAACTCATATTGTAATGTGACTTAATGAATTAATCTCGTGTCGACATCCTCGTGGATGTTCTTTTATTCTTTTAGAATAACCCATAAGAACTTTTTTTTGCGATATCTCACGATATAGTCATGATAATGTCTCCTGAATACGACAGTGCTGAAACGAATTTCTGAGATAGACGTAGCACCGCGATCACGGTGGCTGGGGGAAACGCCGGTACCGTGCGGCGTGTGGCTGAATGTAATACGCCGGCGCGAAAAGGTTAAACAGGCATATTTCCCTGGTTCACCAATAGTTCGGACAAACAAGGGCATTCATTTCTTCATTTCAGAGTCGAATAATCGTACTACACCCGTCTGGAATCAGCTTGTTTCTCCCAATCGGCAATCGTTTGCAATTGTCTGTAGTTTGCGTGCACAGACGTTGGTATTTCCTTTAACTTCTTCTACATAGTGCTCTAATGCTATCCACAAATGTTACTGAGAAATAGCACAAATAGTTCACCACAAGAATCCAGCATATAAAACTTTTGATTTATTCTTATGTCGCAGCTAATTACTACTTGGTTTTTCGCAACTGATTCAGATCTGCTTAGTCTCTGTTGAAAAGTGATAGTAATAGGAGGAAAATCTCGTAGATGTCGATGAAGAGTGCTAGAGCTGCAAACACGTATTCCTCCGGTGACAAGTTGTATCGTCTTCCTCCCACAATCATCTAAATGGACCACTAACTGATTCGAATATTCTGTGCCTTATTTTGTTTGGTACCTATCCTTCTACACAGCAAGGTATGATGTGAAATACATCCCGTGGATGGTGAAATGCGAGCAAAACTTGCAGCCTAACTTACTAGGTCTTCAACTAAGTTTCCGAACTTGATCCAGAGAGTAGGAAGTTTCTCACAAAAACAAACTGTCCTTTTACCTGTTTCGTGCAAATTTTCTCGCGCATCGTTTGCCATATTTTTGCACATAGTTAATCAACAATGGAGCCGTCACGGGAAGTTATTCAAGTTACTGCTTTACGAGTTTCAAATGGGGCAAATTTTTAAGCTGCATTTCACAACATCAGTCATGCAAAAGGCCGCCAAATTGTGGGTAGAACTACGGCGTCGTAATGATTTACAAACATTCGCAATGGAGATACCGATTTGGCCGATCAACCAAGATCCGGAAGACCGCGTGAAATTGATCGAATAGCAATCATTGAAGCGATTGAAGAGATCCAACTTTGTCAGCCGGTATTTGGTCAATGATTTCCATTTTTCAGAGAGCAGATCCAGAAGATTTTGAAAGATGTAAGATGAAAGCCGGTCAGACCATCAACGCTGAGCGCTGTTGTCAGCAACTGGACCGTTGCAATCAAGCAATTCCACGTCACGCCTTCGCCAGGTCATTTTGCTCCAAAACAATGCAGAGGCATACGTTGCCAAGTATACAAGGAAGATGTTGACCGGTTTGGGCTGGGAGCACTTGGATCACCGCCGTATTCACCAGATCTGTCTCCTTCCAATTTCCATCTCTTCGGAAATCATTGGAGCACTGGTTGGAGAAGAAGAAGTTTCAAGACATCAATCACGTGCGTCGAGAATTGACTGGTTGGTTTGCATCGAAGAATAATCAGTTTATGAGCGCAGAACTGATTTGTTGCGGAGCGTTGGCAGAACTGCATCCAGGCAAACGAGAATACTTCAATTAATGTTATTTGCTACTTTCGATTACTTGGAAAAATAAATCTTTGAATTCTTTGATCAAGTTCGGAAGCTTAGTTGGAGTTCTAATAATCTTCGAACACGCAATTACTCTTTCAGCAGACCCAGACGCTGTCTATCCACCACATCAATGAGAACCTTTGCTTTGTCTTTCTCTCAACTACGTCTCAACCCCACTGGTGCTATCAGAAACTACCGTCTTATGCGATTAACGACTTAGAGAATAAGACGGAATTCGATTTTTTTACCTGAATGTCAAGTGCTAGATATACCATGAGGAGGACGCAAGCCACTGCTGTGTATATTGTGTGTAAGATCTGAAGCCATAAACAGTTCATTTTTTTTTCGAAAGAAATAGCTATAAACTCATATGAAGTTGGAATCAAAGCAAGATCAAATCTATTCAGAAGATCCTCGTCAAACCTCTATATGAACGAAGAGGTTTATTATCATTACGACTATACCAAATATAAGGACGACCATACCAGCAGCGAAAATAATGAACATATACCTAGAAACGAACTGCTGTACATGCGAAATTCATGATTAACTTTATGGCGCTCTTTCACTTCCTTCCCTTTTGTAGGTTACCTTGTTATATCATATTTCGTCTGACAGGCGAACAATATAATCGCACTGCATGATAGAATCGTTGTGACGAGAGCAAGCAGTACTGTTGCAGGTGGCACACGTGCACATGCGACCATTGACATTGCCCCGGCTGACAGAGTCTGAAACAGATCAAAACGCTACGTGGAGCTAATAGATATAATTCACACCTATTCTTACTGATATTTCATACACAATTCGTTAGTCTCTTAATTCACACGTTTCTAGTGTACATTTTAATCTCAATACGTCTAAATTGAAAAAGGGTATGAATTGAGCGGAGCAGCCATGTGAATTCGATAAGAAGAGACAGTGGAAATTTTACAAAATTGTCATCTCGGTGTCTTACTGGGTTCTTCTACGGTTTTTTTTTTTGATATCTTTGTCAATTTAACTGTTATTAATTCAGTGAATTTATTCAACCAACATAATATTGACCAGTTTTATCATTGGTATTTACCTATCTTCTAAGCAAAGATTGGATGCTTTCCTCCCAGAAAGAATGGAACTGACGACCAAAAAGTCGGTGAAGTGACTTTTGAGGTGATTCTAGTTTTCCCCCGTAGACGCTGCTTCAGGGATCGCAAGATAAGACAATTCGATGCAGCAAATCAGGACTATACAAAGAACGTAGTTTTGTGGTGCAGCTCAGTTTTCAAGAAGTAAAGAGTCGACTTTGCAATGAGAGGTGATCGCTTAATTGAAGAGGTGTCCAGCGAGAATCGCGCATTTGCTGTCGCGCATCTCATTGATGGCGAGCGATGGTGCCAAATATCTGCCCAAGCTATCAAAACCCTCTCCAACACAGCACAACCTTACGGCACTAATCCGATTAGAAATAGAACTACTGATTGGAACAACTATACGCAAGGAACTGTGAGACAACCCATTATTTGTTGTCAAGAGGCTAAAAAAGATCTTCTCTTGGACGTTTCTTCTAAGTTCCTTGTGAAGGAATCTGTTCATCGAAGTGACGGTTTTCCTTCTTCGAGTATGACATTCGATCCATAATGGTTGCCGTTCATAGGTTCTAAGATTAATTATTGTCATATATCTACTGATTTTCGTTATTGTTGCTTAAATGGCGATTTACGCGATCGTCGATCTTCAACATAATTCGAGACTCTATGAATCTCTTTTCACTTGTGCGAATTGCTATACAGGCGGCGTCAGCTCATTTATAACCGATTCAATAATGGTGATTGATCATACTGTTTGCTAAACGCCGGATCTGCGTGTTGTACGCAAAAAGGATCGCGAAATGGTAGAGAAATGAATGGAACCGGTCTCCTTGCTGTATTCAGCTTTCTCGATAACCTCATAAGCTTATTGAACTACTTCCTCCTCCTACTTATTTCAGTTCTAAAGCTAAGCTGTTCACCATAGAGATTTCTCATTAATTCTACACATCGAATATATCTTGAAATTTTCTGTTCGCTTGAACACATTTTAGCATCAGAAGCAAATTCGTTCCAAAAGGCATGGTCCTTTTACAGTTCACTCGAAGCTCAATTCTTCAACGGCGATTTAAGAAACGTCCATCATTTGCTCTTTCGGGGAGAATGCTAGGTACTAAAGGAACTATGAAATTATCAAAGAGACAGTCGTTTAGTTGTTTGTCATCATCATTACTTCAATATATCGTTTTTATAACTTGTAAACGTATTCACTAAAAGATGGCTGTTCATGGCTTCTCCAACACCGCTTATTCCAGCAAAATTGGGATCTTTTTCAAAGTTCGAGTTGAAAGAGCGATGAAGAGCATTGTTTTGCTACTGCGGCTTTTTATTGTAAAACTCAGTTTAAACCAATCTAGTAAAACTGAAGACAGAAGAAATTCCGTCATCACTCACAAATATTCCTAAGAGCACGATATTGATAGGAAAGTTGCGAGCCAATGATTGACAACACGCCAGAGTAAACATAGTGGCCACAAATACAAGCCTGAACAGCTAAGATCTGCAAATTAGTATTGGTCCATTTCTAGCACAATCAAATCTGGTCATCTGTTTGAGATGGTTGTTGCTGATCTGACATCAGGGATATGCTAGAATACGACATTTCAATTTGTTTGTCCGTCTATTGACGTGTGTTTTAGTGCAATTCAGTAGCTGAACGTGAACGTAGATTGATGTTGACATAGTATGGTGCATTTCATTGCGCCTACATTCAGTAAATGTTCCAAGTATCTGAAACAGCGTGACGTGAGTGTGTATTGCACAAGAACGCCCAAGCTAAGGATTCATTACCGTGAACTCTGGCCTAATTAACCTCAAACACATGTACCTGAACCACCTCTACAAGAAACGGAATTGGATTCAAAATGAATTACTTTGATTACGGTTTGGTAAGCTCATAAATGTGCTCTTCAAGATTCTTATAAAGGTTGTCTATGCACACATCCCTAAGTTCAAATGAAGCTCAACTTCAGAAAAAGCACTAATTTAAAAAAATTAGCTGTACAAACCCAATGCGACCTTTACGAGAGTTCTGCAAATCGACAGGAGTTTTTTTCTTTTTGACTTAGTATTCTTGATATTTAAGAATCCTATAGTATGGAAATGTAAGCCATCGAGTCTGATTACGTCTACCAAAAAAGGCACATCCTCGGCAACAACGTTTGTTGACTATACTGCTTATCAAAGGTAAACTAACGGTGACACAACGTCAACAGATGGAATTACTAGTGTTTGGGTGTTGAACTTACTTGAGAGAACAGAAACACTGATTCGATGTGCTGATAAGCTACCGTGCGTCATTACTGAGATTGGCTATATATTCAGTTACTTCCACCGAGGCTAGTTAAGCAGAATGCTAGGCGCACTCTTCAAGGATTGATCAAGTCTGACAGCTTTAGGCTTTTCTTCAAATAGTACCGCAGTTGAATAGCAATGATAACTGGGCAGGAAGGGCCACGATACAATAGGAGAGACGGCTTAACTGATGAGCAGATTTTATGAATGGCTACCAATAACACTAGGCTGGATACTGCGGGTACATAGGCGTTTATAAATTTGGTGTAATGACTTGGGAAAACGGTTCGACACGAAGAACATCTGCGAATCCTGCTGAATCTCCAAATATAGACCACAGATCAGCTGAATGATCTAGAGCTACCCGTTTACACATTATTCTTTAGTAGAAGTAAAATTCAAACCAACAATGCTAAAAGATGAATCCAACTGTTTTGGATCATCCAATTTCGTACTTCGACATTCACAACCACTGGTGTCGTCATCACAGCCACAACCAGAAGCTAAATATGCGAGTTTACTCTGGAATCGTTTGACGCTTTGGTCTGAAATTCTTAGTACCATGACTGTAACAATGGCGAACACTTTTCGAACAAATCCGGCTCGAATTGACGCGTCATCAAAACCAATTCTGTCTTTCGCCCTTTCGACGTCCACCTGTAAGTGTCTTCCCTACTTCAACATATGAGTAAAAAATAATGTGACAATTCATACCGTTTATTTCGAGTGTTTTATTAAGACAACGCTCAAATTTCAATATATGTCATAATGCATTGAATCGACTGTTTTTTAAACCTCGTTATAAACATTCAAAATCAAATCCAAAAAAAAAGAAGAATGGCTTTAGCCTAAAACGAGGTTGGTACGCCAGGGCCATACACCGGTGTTTCGGAGGCTCGTCCTCCTCGTCAGTGACCCCCGCCCCACATTAAGCCCTGCATTATTAGGCTAAAGCAATTCTTCTTTTTTTTGGATTTGATTTTGAATGTTTATAACGAGGTTTTAAAAACAGTCGATTCAATGGATTAGTTTTGGTTCTACCAGCCGAAACATCGACTGATGGTGATGGACCAGTGTCATAGTACACTATGCCATCACCACTTACCACATACGCCTCCCTCCTTGCTATAATGCAGGGCTTAATGTGGGGCGGGGGTCACTGACGAGGAGGACGAGCCTCCGAAACACCGGTGTATGTCATAATGATTATTTGAGCCAACATATCATGTGGGCTGTTATGGACACTTGTCACAGCCCGATACACGAGTTTCGACCTTCCAGTCTCGCCAGTCGAGCAAGCCCTTCATCTTTAGCCGATCCTCTCGGGCTCCTACATGCCCATATAAAGAGCGTAGGCGTCGACGAACGAAATTCATAATCAGCATTGAAGTGAAATATGAATCAATTATGAAAATCAGATAAACCTCAAATCCTCAAACAATAATTCTGAGATATACCGAAGTTTGAGCGTGGTCTCAATAAAACATCGAAATAAGCGGTATAATAATTCAGAAATGTCAGCCAGGATCAATCGAGTGTCAAAAATTGTCAATCTTGTGGTTCTCCACTTGACGGCGATCGTGCAAATCGTTCGTCGTCGCCTACCTCTTTATAAGGGGATGTAGGAGCCCCCGAGAGGGCTGGGTAAAGACGAAGGGCCTGCCGGCTGACAAGGCTGCAAAACAAAAACACGTGTGTCGGACTGTACAGGAGCCCAGAAACAGACCACATGGCATGTAGGATCAAATATTAATTATGAGATAGATACAATTTATTCTCAGACTGATCACCCTTCACGGAAATGGCGACTTTCTTGACTTATTTTTTGCACTGTGAATGTCACTGGATGGCTTAGAATTCAATCAACTCAATACTGTGCTCAATCATTGGAAAGGGGCTCGGTTAGTGCGCTGTAGCAGCTTAGAGAAAGTACTTTTCATCTTCAGCGTGCAATTTTTGCACAACTGGTGTCCATGACTGGCTTTCGTTAAGTTTTCAGCATAGATTTTATAATTCAAATCCAGTTTTTTCTTAAACGAAGTTTTGTTTGAAAAAGATCTTCATAAAGCGCTGTAAGAGCGACAAAAATTTGCTACCCACACGCAGATATAGGTCTTAAAGCATGTGAACGTGTAAAAACATGATGTATCAGAATAGTAAAGAAAATCTGGAAGTTCTGGAACCCATGAAATCTCACAAATGATCAATGATAGTCGCTCTCTTTCAAAATGGCACTCGAAATTGCTGCAGTCAGCGCGATTTCCTTTATCTACTTATTTTATCCCTTGTTTCGGAATATTTATAGGCTGCACGTAATAATAAAGTAGAAGAGGCTATATTTTGACTATTCACAAGTAATACTGTTTCTCTGTCATCTCATGTTGTCGAATACATTTGCTATGAAGGTCAACAACGTTAACCACTTTGTGTGGAACGTGATCTTTCTAATTCAGCTTTTACAGTGCTTCGTGAAAACAACTTCTAAAACCCTAGTGAAGAATTATCCAATCCTAAGAAACACACAACACTCCGAAGGTATATCATAGCCTTGTTTTGCTGCTACAGCACAACAAAGAAGGTCTTTTCAAGAATGCCACTAAAATTTATCAAAAGGCATGTCCAGCAAAAAATTTAGGCGACTACGCATGTATTACACATAATGCACTCTGTCTTCGTGAGGTTCAAGTTATAATCTCTTACTCTCTACTCTATAATCTCTACTCTATACTCTATAATCTCTTAGGACTTACACGATCGACTTCATTCTGGTAAGGCGGATTTTCATGGCCAACCGGTTCGCCATACATTCCTAATGTCAATAATTCCATTTAAACTAAAATGATTCATTTATATACTTCCAGCTGATGAAGCTTCTCTTTTATCGTGAATGTTTTACTGATAGCTGTTTTTGTTGATAAATAGTGACATTCAAAAGCATCAGATCATTTTACGAAAAAAAACGATCTCTTGAATACCGTTGGAATGTATGAAAGTCATCGCCTATAATTTTAACGTTTGGCGCGATTGAATCACCTGTACTCCTGTGCCCCTTGCAATGGTTTTCCATAACATTTCATTATGTTTTAAGTCGTCGATGCAGTGTGTATGAATGACCTAAGAAAATATATCCACATTTTTAATAGCTCGTACACGCACCACGCGCTTTTTGTTTTAATTCGCCTATATTTCGACAACTCTCGAAGAAATCATAAGTATGTCTGCTTTTTGCAAAAACTCTTTTGATAGCGCTATAGGAGAAGGAAAATATTTGTGCCCTATACCTAGTCGGACAAAGCTGTCTCTCTAAGCTATTAACAATCTTTCGATAGCGTAAATTTCATTGATTCCAACGCTGTGTTTATTATCTGGAAAGACCGTTTCACTGGAGTGTAGCAGGGAAAATGAGATCGAGTTTCACATATACGGTGCGCTTGTTTACCGGCCAGTCTACGGACTGGGGCGTGGCGATTAACGATGGTCCGAAGTGTCAAACATTTGAGATGCAATTTGTTATTCAATTGAGAATTTTTTCTCCCCTTTGAAAAAAAGCGCCACATAGAATGATTGAATCAGATACTACAAGATTTCCTCTACACGCTCATATACTTTTCGTTCTTTTCGCGAATGATACGTGATAAAAACGAAGACGAGCGGCGAATGTGAAACGTAATTTTGTTTTGGATGCTACAGAGCTGTAAAATTACTTTTTCAAAACAGGAACATGAGATGCTAGCCAGAAATTTTAGTTTTCGTATCATTGCTAACACTCTTGCCAAAATTTTCAATCCAGCGAAAGAACAAGCATAGGAAAAAGCTTCGATAGCAATGTAGTCAAACTTGCCACATCATTACTAGTCGCAAAGCCGATATCTCTGCTGAGCCAAAGTCTTACATAGGATTACGCTTACGTAGTAGTGAAATTGCTAAAGAAAAAGAAAAGCGAAAGCTGAAGAGCACGTCAGTCACGAACAACAAAATGGTCGCCTCCGGCATACTAACAGAATGCTCACTGCATTGAAGAAGGCACGGTTGCAAATTTTGGCAAGATTTTCTTAAAACTTTTTACAAGGCCCTTCAGCATACCGCGGAATCCCAGCACTTCTTACATTCTATACGTTTCATCACAGCCACCCGTAGCAAAGGCTTTCAATTATTTCTCGTGTTACTTCGGCTGCTGCTCGTCTTCCTTATGATTGTCTTTGAATACTGGTCAAAACGACCGTCCCCGCAATATTGGCGGTAATGTGCTGAGGCGTATTCTAAGAAGCTCGTTAATCAAACACCGAAGAGTGCTGAGAACGCACTGAACCTTGCTTATGACTTTGCTTCCTAACACACCGTATCACTTGGTGCTGGACTACATTGCTACCTAATAAGATTAGAGACTATCATTTCCTATCACTCCCTTCTAGAAAGCGAGTGCATCTGCCACTGTGCAGAATACTTATTTTGAAAAAATTGTATACTTCTGACCCGTATTTGAAGCCATAAAAATGTTGCAAAGCGTCTACTCAAAAATCACTGTCAATCAACAGCTCGCAAAATCAGCATCGGCCAAGAGCAATTATCCACTGCACAGGCACCACCGGAATTATCCTTCGTAATTGAAATGTGTACTTCTCAGTTTAATATTGTACAGAGAATACGTCTGAAACAGGCAATTTTTTATTTTGAATCACAATACGCGGCAGTTTGCAATAAGAAATTTCTGTCCAAAGTATGTAATCCTGAAGTGCAATGCCTCAAGCACTTAATTTCATATTTTTGATGAGCGGAGTTGTAACATATTAGGCAAACGCGCTTCTCACGTTGGCTGCTCGTAGTACGCATTTGTCTAGCTTTCCGCCGAGCATATGTAACATTTCCTTTCTATGTCGGATTAATAACTCTTAACACAAGCAATAAGTAGAATTTTGCGAGTCAATCGTGCTCGAATAATATGCTCTCCAAACAGCTCGCCAGTAGAGAACGGCTCACTTCACGAAAAAGTCTTTTCAATATCAGCATTCTTTCTACGACTTCATATTTACTGTCGATGTTTTAGCAATGGTCTCTTCTTCCAAATCTGCATTATTATACTTCATTACGAAGCCCAGTTCATGCACTATTGTTCTGAACAATTGAACTGCAAGAATGATAAAATTTTCCAAGCCTATCAAGGACTGTGGTATGGCATTTGGAGTGGTAAACACGTTTCGACATTACTCGCACGCCTCATCAAAACCACATGCCTTACGAATCATCACTACAACTGATAGTAGCGGCCTCGAAGATATATCAATGCAGACGAAGTGAAAAGTTCACTTGAGGTTGCGGTTTAGACTGATTTTCAGTAGACGACTTAGGGGTAATAGGAAAGCAGAATCGTAGTATACAATGTTTGTACCATACAGTTGTATGGATTGAGCTCGAGCATACTCGACACAAGTGGTTCGAGCTACAAATAAGGCATAATCAGTGAAGATGCTCACGATCGCGCAATGAAATGTTGCTTTAGAAGCTTCGTCGTAGCGCGTACGAGCTTCAAGATGAGGGTTATCGCAGACGCTCCTTTATTATTGTCAACGATAAATGAAGGCTTTTGCAGAAGCTATACGATATTAGCTGTCCAAGAACTTGCGGAAGATTTCGGTGCAGGTATGCTGATGAGAATTGAACAAGAGATATCGTGAGTTGAACCACAGTCAAAGAAATCGCCGTCCCAAAGTATTGTCGACATCTTTACGCAATTAGAACGGTCCCTTAATCAGCGGCATTGCGCCATGGTACTAGAAATTGTCTTTTATGACATCAGCTAATCGTAGTACTTGGGGGCGATAAAGCCTCCCAGAAGCAGACAAAGCCAAAATTTCACCAAAGAATGCTCATCTTTACTGTTCGGCAGTTGCTACTGATAATTCGTTATACATTCCTGCATCAGTTTGAAAACCATGATGGCATAGACGACCACTACATCGACGAAATATAACACACACTTCAGCAGTAGCATCACTCATTGGTCAACAAACAGAACAATCATTCTCGACATAATTCGCTGCCACACATCACTCTATCAAGGCGACAGTCGCTGAACGAGCTGAACTGGGAAAGTCTGCCGCACCTAACATAATCTCTATGACTTTCCCCAAGCTACTGTCACTTCTTTCAAAATCACCAACTAACTCTGGAGTAATGCTTCAGCAATCAAACCAAAGACGAAGTTACTCCTAACGACTTCTCCGCCGCTAGTGGTTCAGGATTCTGTGCTATCAGGATAGTCAGAACTGCTATTTCTAAAAAAATATTGCTGGGTCCAATTGATTCTTAAATTTATCGAGAAACGCTATTCTAAGCCAAACTGTATCTCTTGAAATAAGCAGGTCCCAGTCGGATATTAACTTCAGAAAGGCAGGACTTTCCTCTATTCCTTCCACTGTATGACCGTCCTTACAAAACCTTCTTTAAAGTTTTCCTCTTAAAGCGAAAAATCTCGAAGTAATCAAATCAGAGTTATAAGGTTCCACCATTCGACTTAGAATGCTTATCAATATCCTGTCCAGCTCTCGCCATATCATATTCGTAATAATAGACTCATCACATCATTGTTTACACTCATGTCACTTGGACGCTGTTTTAGAATACACTTTGCAACTGAGAGTGTTCCGCATCGCTTCTGTGCTATCATTACTTGCTGATCACAGTATTGTTCACATTTATTATACGTATGCTCTGAATACCGTTCCGACATTAGAGGGTAAAGCCCTCGGCATTGATCAATTCCTGTGGGATGCACCCTACATTCGTGTTTAATTTTTTCTTCTTCGTTTGAGGTGACTGAATGCATATCTGGCCCTTACATGACTCGCGGTGGCCTCTTGCTGTATCGGCTCGGCACTGCTTATCCTCCCATGCAACTCTGAGATCCGTCTGGTACCAATTCACTGATTCCAGAGGGGTAGGCGGCTTTTGAGCATAAGCGCGAGATCGAGCCATTGACCTCGTGGGCGACGCAGAGCACCTCTAACCACTGCACCACATGCTCTCTTCCTCTAAAATACTATTAGATTAATATGGTTATACAGAAGGCTCAAACACCTTATTTTGAGGTATGGCGGTACGGTAAGCACGGAAAGGTCCACTTGACAGTGCATTTTACACAAACGAGAAACTCACTGTGGTATCGGTGTAAACATGATCACAACTATTGTGCATAAAATGCATTGTGGTCAATGCATACAGGGTGTGTCCCGACTGCCTTCAAATTGTCATTTCCTTTACATTCGATGTTGGTTTGCCATCGTAGGGTTTTCAAGAGCAAATGTCCATGTCGTTCAAGCTTTATTAAACATGATTCACTACATACTACATGAAATATTTTCGATGGTACTGAGTAGATATTCAAAATTTATCAAATATTATATTCTAAGCAGTATCATTTGAGTGAATTCCAAAAATGTCAAACGAAGATGCAATGGAAAGAGAAAAAGTGAGCTCCCAAATTTTTACAATCATACACATTGTCTTCCATCAAAGTGTTGAACGAGTGGTCAACAGCGGTCTTCATTTCAATGAACTATTGCATTATAGTCTTGTACGTCGGCTTTTGGCATTGACTTAAGAAGTCGACAAAGATCTTCAATATCTTTATGAGCTTGAGTCCTGAGATAAACCTAAAACAAGCATCATATTCTAACTTTCACTTGAATTAGACAGCTACTGTGATCTCCACATTTACGACCGGATATAATTACTGTGCCTATGTGCATAAGTCTTCGACATATGACACTTCATTGTATTAGGTCTTCTCATGAATTTTGACACTAAAGCAATAGACACTAAATTTATTGATCAGAGCTGATCAAAATTGCTCAACAACACTATTCAAAGTATGCGCCATCAGCCTTAACATATTTCTGCCATCTATCAGGTAACTAAGTAACACCACGCTCATGGAACTCGTTGTCCTTGTATTCAAAAAAGTTATTAATCCTAGACACAAATGACTAATGTCTCGGAATTTTTAGTGCTCAAGAAGTGCTCTGACGAGCGGAAGAGGTGATATTCAGTTGACGACAAGTCGGGACTGTACGACAGTTGATCCAGTAAGTCCCAACCCAGTTCGGTCAACTTCCTCGTTGTCCATTTAGCGGCATGCAGCTGTGCATTGGCCTGGGCAGGATGGGATTGTGGCGACGTCGACGTTGCAGGACCCGATTGCGACGGTCCAGGTGTTCACAGTAGGCTAGACGTTGATCGTCTCTGCAGCTGACATCAAGTCCCAGTGAATCGCCCCGCTGTGGTCTCAAAAATAATGAACATAGCCCTTGGCGCGAATCGATTTGGACGTGGAGTTGGAGTTCCTCGTTGGCTCGGTGATAACCATTGATTCCACAACATTGACTTTTGAAAAAAAACTACGTTTTGTCGACGATCATGACCATGACTAGAAATGGAGCGTGAAAAGACGTCTGAGCAGTTTTTGTGCGATGTTCCTGTGTCTAGCAATCTCAATTACATCTGCTCAATGAAAGTGGTGATTATTGCTCTAGTGCCATAATTTATGAGGAGACCTAATATATGCTCAACAGCGTTTACATTTTTATGGTCAACAAATAACACCGCAGAAAACAAAATGAACTTCCTTACGACGTTACCTCTGTTTCGAACATGAAGTCGAAAATACCGTCGCTCGCGATGCTGTCTAAATCGTAAGCTCTGCTAAGTCGAGGAGAAAAACGGAAGTACGGAATGCGAAGTGAATGAGCCCATTCACGAGCTTGACTGACGGCTGCATGTGACGAGGTGCACTGAACGACGAAGGTATGAGAACTAAACGATTTTCAAACCAGATTGAAATGCGACAGTATGTTGTAGCACGATACCAGGTCTGAGAAGCACCCTTCTGCCACTTTAGGAGACACTGTATCGGTATAAACGATAAACGATGGAATGTCTACTGTTGACTATTTGATGTAATTTGAGCCAACATGTCATTGGTCTGGTAAGGGCTCTTCTACAGCGCGATACACGTGTTTCGACCCTACAGTCTCGTCAGTCTGGGAGAACCCTTCTTCTTTAGCAGTCCTCTCCAGAGCCCCTACTTTCCCTATAAAGAGGTACGCGAGGACAAACGCCTTGTCATGTGGTCTTATAATGGGCTCTTGTACAGCCCGATACACGATACATTAACGACTTACACTGTACTGCCGTCAAGTGAACATCAAAACGTCGGCAGTTTTGGCTAAAGACGAAGAATTCTGCCTGCACGAATGATGAGACTGTAGGGTCGAAACACGTGTATTGGGCTGCACAAGCGCCCCTAAAGAGACCACACGACATTTTCGCTCGAAATTAATTACGAGATATGTTGAAGTTTAAGCGTGGTCTCAATAAAACACTTGAAATAGACGGTTGAGTTACATTGGTAATGCCAATGTTCCTGAAGATTATGGTGCCTTGGATCAAACTGGGTGTTCAAGGGTTCGGGAGATGCCCAAATCTTTACAACGTTGACTTCACCTACTGCCTAATTTTTTTAACGGCAGGGCGCGATATGATACATAGAATCAGTAATTCTAAGATACGGGTAGAACTTTGAACCTGATCTGCATGTCATCCACTTTAACCGCAACGATAGCTTTTGGGAGCAGCGTGCGGTTGCACAACAACGTACTATGTGAAATTTAATCAGTGCTCATATGATCAAGTGATTGTCATATATGCCCTAGATGTCTGGTGGTGAAATCAATCATCAACACTCAGCATCGCCATAATACGTGCTTTTGACCAGAGAACACGCATATCAAAAAAGTAAGTATAAAAACCTGATAAAGGAAAAGAGTGATGAGATTTTTGCCTTTGCCAAACACGTTCATAAAGTCCTTCCCAAGTGCAAATGGGCTCCTGAAATGATACTCGCTTTACGTCATTTCAGAGAAGTGAAGAGGAAGAGCGATCGTAATGCGTCAAATTCTCGACTTTGGCAGTACCAAGGACTTTTTTGAGGAAATAGTTGCCTTATATATCGAGCTCTAGAATTTTGCCTCAAATAAAGAACATGATGATATGAAGTATATCTAGGTATATGCACGACATGTAGAATAGCTGGATTGTAAAAAATCGAAATATTGAAAAAAAAACTTTCACTAACTTCCAATTAATGTCAATATCAATACCATCAAGTGGCACTAAGGGCTCAATACCGCTTCCCACAGTGATAATGCATCCGATTTTGTCAACATTCTTCTGGAAGACAAAGCTATACCGTCATTAGTATTCAGTTGTTTGTTTTTTTCACACAAAGATTGGCATACAATTCGCTACGTGATAAATGCCTTTGATTGTAGCAAAGATTGCACAATTAATCCGCCTATGTGGGCGGCTGATGAGGCGCGGCGTGCGCATGGGATGAGGTACAGTCTTATGAGGCTACAGACTTAGTAATTTCCAAAAATAAGCGGTCATTAATGATGAGTAGAGGCCTGAGCGGTTGTCAGCACAACAGAATTGTGGGGCAGAGCTCTAACGCTGTAACAGCGTAAGATATGTAGTTACTATTTACTACATGTTATTATGGTCTACCATAATCAGCCGACTTAAGCTACAGCATCCGTATTGAATAAGCTATGAAATAATGAGAAAAAGATACGTATGTGTAAGACGGCGAGAAATTCAAAAATCGATATTGTTTATTGGACAGGAAGTTTTCATAAGAATGTTAGTAATCATTCGAAAGCTTGAATCTCAGGCTACGACTCTATGTAGTCGGCTTTTGAAGCACCTTTTTGTAGCGCTGTAAAATCCAAAATAAAATTATGTTCCACTGAAGCAGTGTTTTTTTATCTTGCTTATATTTCGCTGGACAAGACTCCTTTCTCAAAGTGCTAGTAATCACTCGATAACACAAGTTTCGAAAAACTCAAGAATCTGTTTGATTTTTGGAAAAGCTCTTTTGATAGCGCTGTAGTAGAAATAAAATGTTTGTGCTTCAAATCTCGCCGGACGAGCTTTCTTAGACTTTTAGTAGGTTTGTATAGGTTCTAATGATTCCGTTGTTTTCACGAAATACAGCTTAACGGGAAAAATTTATCGAGTTCACATTTTCGACACCTCGTTTTCCGGCTAAATCACGGAGCGGGGGAGCGGAGCAGTTGCGGGGTGAGGCGATCGATGGTATTTGAACATTTTTGTTTAGTTGGGGAATTTTTTAGCGCAGCCGGAGCCTTCAGAAAAAAAACGTGTGTTTCTGATACAATGGAAAATTCTCTACACGCTGGCATGCTTTTCGTGCTTCCAGCCGATTTCATGCGTGATAAAAATGAAGGCGGAAGGCGAGTGTGTAACATAATTATCTTTGAATTTTGCAGCGTTTCACGAGGGCGTCTCAAAAACCGGCTAGGTGGGCTGTAGCCAGAAATTTATGTTTATGAATGATTAATAACACTCCTATAAAAAGTCCCTATCTAGCGTGTGAGATCTGTTTTCATATTTGCCGCCGTCCAACATTTGGGTTTCCACAAAAGTTTAAAAGAGGCTCAATTCCGAGAGGTAAACGGACGTAAAGAAGGTGTGTTATGCGAAACTCACCTCGGCGTATGGCTAAAGCGTAAACGTTGCATATGACACAAAACCGACACCATAACATCTTTTAGCCATTATTTTGAGCCAACTTACTATATTTTTATGATTTTCGAGCCTCTGTAGCCGGAAGAAATCCGTCATCATCGTCAGACATGGATTATTGCAGAATATTGCGCCGTCAGCCAGTCCGTGATAGGATTCGAAGAATATCGGTGCTGCACTAAACAATCTTCATATCTGACAAGGGATTCGATAACGAAATCTTCACTGCGAAAAACGAAACTTCTTAAAAGGTACGATAAGCTACGTAGTATCTGACACTAGTAGGAAGGGATATAGAGTAATTATGTCAGTATGTTAAAACACAAAACGTTATAAAATTAGGGTGGAAACCGTTCAATGAGCGACTTCCATTTCTTTGCGGCTGCGCACAAAATAAATGCACTGTGAATTACCAGCCACTCCGACTTCTATTCTAGTTCAGTGGCGCTACCCTAGCTACAATCCAATTCGAATGTTTTTTTCAACGCGTATTTTTTCAATAGGATTCCCAAAATGTTCGCATATAGAGCAGCACAGAGATTTCAACAGATGCTTTTTCCTTGATTCAATCTCATTTCCAAAATTGACCAAGCTTGCGATAGTTGGTTTGAGTTTGAACAAGGAATTTACTGGGAAAATAAAAATCGGACTCATCAGATCTATTAAACGATTATTATTGAATGGAGAAGATGTAAAACCAGGTTCTCTAACGGTAATGGCTTTTCAAAATTAAAAATATCTTTATTCCATGCAGACGACTGAGATAATTGATGTTAATATCCGCCTGCATCGAATTTAGTCTATCTAATCACTAAGTGATTTCAGCCCCCATCAGTAATACTTCCATTTGCTTTGTACCAACGCTTTCCACTGGCTACGGTTCTCTCAAGTTGCTCGAAAAGCAACACTTCCAAAATCGTTTTTGATCTTAAGTACTCATACTTATCACGCTAGACTTTGAAATGTTATATGTGTAATGCTAAGAGAACTCAGAGAACAACTGTCAAACACCTCAGATAGACTGACCGCGTTTAGAGACTGAAACGTTTTTGTATACTACCATTGAATGTCGACTCGTGAGCTCGTTTCAGGTCACAATCAAGATGTTAATTATTGGGTATAAATCACCAGTTGATCAGTTATATGAGTTTATACAAATAGACCCACGATGTTGCACGGGCAGCTTTCCACATTAATATCTTTTCGGGATTCATGTAACCGTATTTCTCATACTCCTTGGGAGTTATACGAGGTGCATAACTTCGGAATAGCACCAGTTGCGGAGGAGCAGCCTTGATTTTTGCTGCCGTCACCAAAACTCTGTTGATAGAAATATCTGTGTGAATATTAATGCATTTATGAGTTCAGATTTCAAAACCTTTGCTACAATTTCAGCTCATCTATCTTCAGTGTTGCTTTGAAATGAGTATTCATTTAGCAATAAATGCACAGCAGAGGAGCTGCAATCTGGTTTCTTGGAACCATCGTGCAGTTTGCACAATGGAAAAAAGTACGATTTCGAAGTTACATTAATATTAACCGTACTCTTCACTTGTACAACTGTCGCATGGGGCGGAATCGATTCGATTCTATGACTAACCACGCCTGTTCAGTCAGAAGGGCTGATTTCAAAATTATGTTAGTATAGCCAACCGTTTTGAAAGTAATATTCATTAGTGACGCTGTGATTTACAACATGTCAAATCTCAACCCTCCTTGGACTATTCCATGTATTAGTTTTCTAGCAGTTCCCGGGAATTTTAACCTGAATAGATTGATGATTGAAATTGATTATGGAGTTTGCGTTGTTAAGCATGATGATTTCAAGTTTGGAAAAATTTTATAGAAGTGATTAGAATTATTACTAAGTAACTGGTCAAAGGAGTGCTTCCAAGCGTACAACGGGCAGAAAGTTTGTAAAGATTAGTAGGGCAGATATGGATCCTTATGACTAAGAAGGTGGTAGGCCTTTGATTAGCACTTTGAGTACGACAAGCCCACGACGCTAATCCTAACCCGCCGCAGCGCTCAGGCTGAGCAGTCCGCAGCCCCGAGTGGTTAGTGATGCCGTCAGGAATAAGGTTCGTTGTTCGATCCCTTCTTACGACGCTTCGCTCAGCTTTTAAAGATGTTTTTTCCGCTTCGATTAGTAATAATTATCCCTGCCCTAACGCATGCAGCAGAAACCTGGTCGCTACGTAAACTGGATGAAAAATCACTTGGCGTCATCGAACGCGCAGTCGAAAGGCCGATGCTAGGAGCACCCCGTATCTCGCAAATGAGAGAAATGATCCGAAGTTCCGACCTGCGTCAACGATCGAAAATCAGAGACGCCGTTTTACACGCCAGGATATCGAAAATTAGGTGGGCCGGACACGTGATGCGCTTCAACGACAACCGATGGACGAGAGCCGTTACCGACTGGTTTCCTCGGGACGTCAAGCGCTCTACAGGAAGACCACCGACCCGTTGGTTCGATTTTCTCACGAAAGCGATAGAAGAAAGATATGATGGTCAGTGAATCCCTAGAGCGAGGAGGACCCACCGGGCTACTCTTGCACGCGATAGGGAAAAATGGAAGAGTTGCTGGTACCCGCTCGAGTCACTCGGCGTTCAACGGGACGACGGGTGATACAGGTGATACCTCATACATTGACAGGCCGTTTAAGTCGTTTTGAAGCCAGATACGCAATCAGCCACCTTTAACAATGCTTAATGAATTTCAATGAGTGACGTATCCTTAGCGATTGATCAACACCAAGAGCCTCATTGTTTGCGTTTTATTTATTGCAACTCAACACACAAAAATCGCAAATTCACCGGCTCACTTCAGCCTCATTGTTTGCGTTTTATTTATTGCAACTCAACACACAAAAATCGCAAATTCACCGGCTCACTTCAGTAATCTCGATAGTGACGCTAATCGTCAGGTTACGGATTTTGTTCTGCCGTAAAACGGATCTTTCGCTCTACGGCCAACCGGAACATACCAATATGATATTGATGAATTAGAACTCAGTCAGCTTCATGAATACTATTAAAGTGAAAATCGCTGCTTTTTATAAACTCCGATGTGCGTGAAGAGCTTTCAGGAACTGTTTCAAAACTGTTTCGAGGAGATAAAACTCTGAAGCTCTCGACGTTAATAATACATGAGGAACGCGATATGATTTCGTCTTCAATACCTGGCTTTTACTGTGGCTAACAATGGCATGCCGTTGTATCAAGTCGGTGCTGCTATCCGTTCAAACAAGTCTGGCACCAGTTACCTGACCTCGCAGGTATGGAAGTATGGTAGGCCTTGAGCGCAGTATCGAGCAATCAGCCATCGTAATCAATCATGTGTGTCTCGGAGCACCTTTAACCATTGCGCCACACGCGCCCTTGGAGAAGAATCATACGAAAAACCAACTTTTGAGTTTTTAGTTGCCCCATTGTTGTGTGCGCGCCGAAGCTCACTCTCAACATGTCTTCAATTCCGTTCGAATTGTGCTTCGGTAACACACGATTGTTGCCGCAAAAAGCCAGTTGTCGTCCACTCAAGAACAATCGTCGAGTTTGTTCTACCGTTAGACCTGAAAATCTGACATCTTTCTTTTTCACCTGATCATTAAGTTTACTCCAAGCGTTTCACTAGATTTTTTTTATTTTATTTTTTATTTTCTTCCATCAGGTCACATTTAACGGTGCATGCGCATCGACAGTTTTATTTTACATAAACATACGGTATAATAAGCTTCTAGAGCCTTCGAGTTCAGTTATTCAGTATCAGTGATGTTCGCAAACCCTCACTATCGACTTTTGACATAGATCTCGCTCAAATGATTAACATTGTGATAATTGATAATATTTTAAAGCCTTTTATGAGGTCTGGTATGGCACTTATACTGTGCTAGATACGTGTTTGGCCATTACAGGCTCATCAGGTGTATAGTGCCTTTCGGTTCAGCCAATCCGTTGCAGGGGTTATACCCATACTTATAAAGGAACCAGCGCCAAATTATTTGAATCACTGTATGTCGAATGATCAAATCACCCGATTTGTAGTGACGACAGTCGAAATTTTGTTCTCGGCTTATCAGATTGTTACTTTTGAGCGAGGTTTATATAACGGTTTAAAGTGAAGATATAATTCATTCTATCAGCCATAATCGCCCGACTTTTGGGCAATGCAATGTTGGCTGAATTGATCACTCAACATGCGGTGATTTAGATAATTCGGCTACGATTCCGTTGAAAGCAGGGCGTATCCCCCTTCAATCGGCCAAGTGAACCGAAAGGCACCGTTTTTCTGATGAACTTGAAAAGGCGAAACAGCAGTCTAGTACTGTATAAGTGCTATACCACATCTCAGAAAAGGTCCAAACACGTTTTAAGATTATCAGATTGCTAATGTCCACAAATTTGAGCATCTACGTTGTCGACGGCTGATTATACATCTTATTTGTCTTTCATCAGGTGTTGCATTGCTACATGGTGATATATAGACATTCCTAATTATCGTGTATTCTATCTTTCCGGATAACTCTGTTACAGATGAGCCGACGCAGCACAACTTAACTTGGAATGCTGAAAGGAACCAATAATTTGAAGTTTTTTAAAGGCCACGCATACTGAAGAGAGTAAGCTGGGTACTTAAATATGGTAATGAAGCACGACCCAGGATAGAACTGAAAGATCCGACTGGATGGAACGATGAATTTGTGCGTATTGACCTATAACACACTCTAAATGAGCTAATCAGTTGAACCGTTTTAATCGACAGCTTTTCCTTCTCCTTCTTTCTTTTCTGGGAGCTGAATAGTTGAAAGTCCGTTGCTCAAAGTCAGTATGCTCACCTTTTTGGGTTCTATGAGAAGCGTATCAGACGGTCGCATCGATATCGCGCTCCAATCAAATGCTTTGTTTGAGTAACACTTCATTGGTTAAACGAGTCAAGATTATCATACTATCTATCCTTACTCATGCTGCCATTACGTTATAAATTAGTTGCCACAGCATGTATCACATCAGATAAGCTTCTTCGAGTTGACTAACTACCTGCGCCTAAGGCAAGCGAAGTAATTCCTCCACAGCTTGTGCCTCCCACCCAATGAATGCGACTCATAAGATGCTCGCCGAGTTCATTCTGAATTGCACGTAAGATCTGAAAAAAAACATCATTGTCGAAAGTAGACGCAATAAGACATTTTTACCACATTGATCTATCTAAGCATTTCTTCTTTACGGATTTACAATGGTAAATTATTCAGTTAGTTTGGAAAGTCCAATTTGTAAGTTCTACTTCTGAAATATACCAACTGAAAAGTCACTATTATAATTTCAAATTTTAATCATCATTTTTCATGGAATCACAGATTAAATCCAGAGTGTTAAGTGATGTTCAAGCTGCGATGTACAGCAAGTGACTCACCCCGCAAAGACTAATCCATCAGAAAAATAAGCCCAAGTGGAGTGAAGCGATGAAACGATTGGACTTATCGAGTTATTTGTTTCCACTGAGATAATTATCTACCGCAAAAAAGTACCACGAAAAGGAAGTCATAGTGCGAAATTGTTCTCTTTGTTTGGGTTACTATCATTTTACCACTGAATTGTAGTCACTATCTTAGACACCTTCTGAATGGATGCGAAAAGGTGTCTTCTGAAAGATAAGTATACCTAATGACATATTTAATCAGAAATTTCGAGAAAATCGAGGAAATGCTTATGGTTGTACGGAATCGCAGTGTTCTATGCTATGAAATCTTCTCAATAGTCATGGTACTAGAGCAATCAGCACTAAATCATCAACCAGAAGTATTTAAAATTGCTTAACAAGAGTACTCAAAGTATGCGCCATCAGCCTGAACACATTCAATTCAATTGCTTCAATGATGACCTCCTGATCAACTACTTAGCGTGAACGTCTAGAGGACAGCTGGTACTTTATGTTGGTGTCGCCGGCGGGAAACTTGGTAAAGAACGAAGCGGTCTCCGCCTGAATACAAATCCCTGAGCTTCTGCGCGAATGATGTTGTCGAAGACGGTCTCTGCATCGCGTCCCGTTGCGTACTCGTAAAGGAGCAAATTGTGGAAAGACTGCGTTGAGCGGCCATGATGCGGCAAGTATGTGTAAATTTAATACCAAAAGAAAGCTTAAAAAACTTTGAACAAAGCGGTATTGATCTGTTTCTTGAGAGATAGCGAGATGGTGTCTATTGCTTTAGTGCCAAAACCTATGAGAGGACGTAATAACTACGCGATGGGCACTACTGCTCCATCGGAGATGGTGAACTAGAGTAAGATTTCACTTCAGTCTTACTCCAAACGCACTTTTATCATAGGACTCGTGCTCTCGAACCTCGGAAAAACTTCATTTCTGTTGACACTAGTGTCTTGAGTGTAGTATTCAGTTTATAACATATTGAAGGGAGAAATTCTTTACAAAATGCACTTACACCTGCTTCTAAGATAGCTTTTATTCCTCCTCCGTCAAAACTTAGCAGTACTTTGTAGTTTTCATCGGGATTTCTGGAAATGAAAGTAACAAGTCTGGTTGGTTTAAGCAGTTTTTAATCTAGAGAACAATGATTAAACAGTACGCTATTCGTTCCTCGACCAACTGGTTGTTGAAAATCTTATGGTGATCAGGAACCAGGGGATTACTCATCGATATAAGTAGCAAATCCTTTCTGACCCTTAAGATGACTTGCTTCGCTTTTCTGATAAGACCTCATATAATAGAAGAATAAAGAATAGTAATCGGATGCAAACCTTGGAGTTGCGACATCGATTGGAGTTTCTCCAGCATTATTCTTTTGTTCCCATAAAGCATCATACACAGTAAAGGCAATCACTCCCCTAGCCATTGCTCTGTTATCACTCTGTGATTATGAAAATATTTGAAAACACGGTGAAAAGTTAATAAAATCTCTTTTGACATGATTTGATGAACCAAATTGATGTGACAGACTACAGCGTCATTTTAGATGAATATGTTATGCAAAATTATGCTTATACAGCATTGTTTACTCAGAGATGATTTAGATATATATCGATTGACCAGGTACATCAGAATTTTTCCTGTCAAACAATGGTAGCACCTCCAGAAAAATTTTCACAACAGTTCAATTACCAATTACTTAATTGCATTTCAAGGCTCCACGTTCAATGAGTTTGCAAGCTTTGTATGTCTTTGACGTTTTACACTGAGAGATCTTATGCTTTAGTGAAGGACGCGTGCAGGACAGTGGTTAGAGGTGTTATGTATTAAAAACAAGGCGTGTTTGTCTTTAATCCTTCGCGTATGGTGGCATAGTAGATATCGTCAGTGGAGCACGATTTTCATTCTTCAACAAAGACTTTTTTTTGTTTTGGTAGATTATTCTAATATGACAAAATTTTTTAACAAGTTTGTTTACTTTTTGCTCATATGCAATCCTTATGTGCAAGGAGAACTTCAAATGTGAAAAGTAGTCTTATTTTCGCTTTCATAGTACGCTATAAAAACTTTTTCGAGAAGTCAATTTAGGCTGCAAATTACCGTGATTTACGCTATCGAATGAGTTTATTGTAGTCCACTGAAATATGGTACAGAGGCTTTAGCTGAGCAAACAAGACAAATCGAGTGTGAAACATATAATTTTATTTCCGCTCCTATAACGTACCACAAAGGCCTTTTTAGAAGCCAAGCAGTCTCGGAATTTTTGAGATTTGAGCTTTCGATTAATTATTCAGATTTAAGATGGAAAGCTTTAACCAGTGAACAAGGACTTCCGAATATTGGAGGGTTAAGGTGACCCTCATCATCCGCAAAGGGTTATATCCTGTGCTCCGAGATCACGAAACCCTTAAGAGTGAGGAAATTGATACGGGACTTCTCTTAGAATTGTAGCAACTAGCATGGCACAACAGTAGTGCACTGAGAGCCAGTATGCTTCAGATATGAATTACTCACCTCCATAGTCCTAAGTTGATTGTACTGGAGTCTAATGCATTGTGCATCTCAAAAACTGATTGGAAACCAGCGTTTCCTCGACCCATGTGATTACAGACCATTGATCCGAGAAGTGATTGCTTTCACTGTGCATTCAATTGCTTTGATAATGTTCGAATTCAATAACCGTTTTCTCAGCCTTTCCCTTATATGGTGATCTATCGGGATTGGTGGTCGAGCGACTAGTGATTGAAATCATAAAAGAGACGTGCTCGATCATTATTCTACGAATCTAGTGAAGAAGATGACATCCCAAGCAGCGAGAGACGAAATGGATGCTAGAAGTCCTGAGACCCATACAGGAAATAGAGTGTTATTTGGATTAAATAAAGTGATGGTGATTTGTTAGTAATACGGAGCATACCATTCTAAAGGCCAAAAAATACAGTATTCCTACCGATGAACAATCCTGTGGCTCCAGATCTGCATAGACTTCACGGCGCATCGCATTACAATTCAGCAGGACGCTTACCGCCAGTTTCTACATTATGCATTATAAAAAGATGAAGGATAAAGTTCTCGGTGTTGGTCAACCCTTGAGATGCACCATTCATTCGACTTCATCCAGTTATTGTTGAAGGGTTATAGTGTTCATGCACATACTTGATACTGATTTACGACATCGAAATGGTGAAGTTGGTGGATTTGGGGCGGACGATTGAGCCGGCGACCTCTCCAATAATTAATAAACGGAAAGGCAATTCAAACCTTTTCGTTCTGGGATTTTGCCAGAGATCTTTATGAAAGCGATCTAATACTCATCTTTCATTAGCAAGGGTTGTGCCTACTGTGAGTTGGCTGTGAAAGTTACGGAGCGTTTTAGTGTAAAGTAAATGTACGATATAGCTTTGGCCAATAAAGGATCAATGGAGATGATACAAACTGCGTCTCGGTATTCATCTTTTGACAGTTGTGCCACTTATGTTCTGACTATATATCATTCTTTTGGAATGATTTTCTGAAGATGTTGTTGTTTTCATATAGTGTCATTCTGAATAAAACGTTTGATCTTGTATGTGATAATCAAATCTAATCTATAAGTCAATTTCCGATAGGCGATTGATACCTCACAGTGGCTAGTCGATTAATTTGATTTGCTCCAAAACTACTGAATTTTAATGACGAATTCAAATATTATTACCGCAGCAGCGATGTGCAGAATGTTATTTCCCTTCTCATCGACACATAAGAAGTCTTGATCATGTAAGTAAGCATTTATCAAATCATCCAAGTTCCCTGACGCCACGATTTTGAACAACGAATGTTTCTCCTGTAATAAGATTCATTCACATACAACACAATTACGACACTTTTTTGGAATGCTGATTTCTTTGACTCTACTGTCTAGTTTCTATGAAGTTCGGATTAATATAACTAACAAATTCAATTTTGCTTTTCGTTTGACTTGGCTGTATTACAAACAGAAATATTTCGGCAAAGAGAAGACAAACCATGGAATCTCCGACCACCTCGTTCGAATATCCTATAAAAACACCACCTCACTTGAAACCATGCGTTAGGATAAAGCCCGTTATCAAAATCATTTATTCAAATCAAATATTCACATTTAACGGTATAAATTGTCTGCATCGGTCACCTGTTGGCTCGAGCGAAACCATCACAACCTCCATTTGTTGCATTTGAATCAGCCGAGCTGGCGATACTGGTTGTCCAACCAATGTGAAATTATACCTTTATTTCGAGTGTTTTATTGAGACCACGCAATATAAAATTCAGTGGCTTTAAAATTGTAACGACTTGATTTCAGAGTTGCGAGATAAACGGTAAAGTTGATCACAGTGTAGACGGAAGTATAAATGAAACCAGGATATCTCATAAAGGAGACATCCAGTAAACAACCATTGAGTGCTTGAATCCCAATTGGCAAATATATATATATATATATATATATATATATATATATATATATGTGACATCGTTCTCAACTTCTCGCGCTGTAAGCCAGGATGTTCTGCGGTGCACGCAGCAATGGAACGAAGTTTTCCGGTGGATTTAGGTATTGAAAAGACATTGTTCATACTAATGATGAAATATCACAAAAGAGCTTTCTATAAAGCATCTTCTGGCATAAGAACGCTCATATGTCAAAAATCCGCCTTTCTTTCATCAAGGAAACCATATTTTTCCAAAAGAAACACAGTTCCTACTGCTAAAAAACATTTGTTTCTTCTCTTCTCTTTTCTTTTTCTTTTTCTTTTCTTTTTTCATTGTACTTTTCTGTGATCATTCAATAAATTCAAAGAAACCAATTTTGACACTGATAATGGTTTGTAAAACGATTTCTATAGTACGTTTCACTTACAGAAAAAAAGAAATTACGTTTTGCTTTCGGAGTGTGTTACGACTTCACAAGGGATTTTCTGCTAATGTGTAATGAAATTTTGATGAAGTGAACTTTCGCCACGAAAATAAAAATTGCTGGTTTTTCCTGATTATAAGGGAACAAAGAAAAACAGATCTCATTCGCTCAACAGGAACTTTCATAAGAGTATTAGTGACCATTCGAAAGCTGAGACACAGCCCTACCTCAGCGGTTTTTCGAAAACCCTTAATAAAGATGTAGCATCCAGAAAAAAAAAATTATTTTCGTACCCACCGTGCGCCGTCATTTCTATACACTAATAATTCACTGAAAGCACGAATAGCATAACAGCAAGTGGAGTATTTTCCTTCATATCTATATCATAGGAGCGCATGTGCAGCAGTGGTTAGAGGTGCTGTGCGTCGCCCACGAGGCGGACGGTTCGATCTCGCGCTCATGGCTCACCAAGCCATCTATAGCAAATATCCCAACGGAGCTTTGCTATTGTTTCCGGAATTACATGGTAATTTAGGCAACGCAGATGGCCCATGACCTTGGAGAGCAAATGGTATTGCAAAGGTTCGAGGACTTTAGACAGAAAATGGTCTAAGTGGCTAGGAAGGCACCACTGCCACCAACCTCAACAGTCAGTTCGATTTCGGGGCATCGTCCGAACAGTCGTTTGACTTCACGCGGACCACCTCACCTCGAATCGTAATCGATCCATTTTTGCTTTCTTCACACAGTCTCGTTGCTATCTAATTGCTATCATAAGGCTGCGTTTTACAACTGTCAGATAAACTCAGTAGCATTGTGAGTGGAACATAGCGCTTCCGCTGCGGAGCGAACTCATTTGGGCTATGCTCGGTCCACCACCGCGGTTAAGGGTTCTGCCCATATATAGTCAGCAGTGACCCCACTGCTATCACACTATATATTCACCCACTGGATCCCACTGTTGGCTTATTATTCCAAGGCGAGTATAACAACCCAAAGGGGATCCGACGCCTAGTCATGCTCCGTCAGTTACGATAACACCGTTAGTCACAATAACTTCGTCAGTTACAATAAGATCTTCAGTTACATAAACACTGTCAGTTATAATAACATTCATAGCATCGTCAGATGACGATACTTCTCATGAATCGTTCTCTCACATTGACATAGACATGTGTTCACATAACGATATGTCGCAAACATGTATATATTATTATTATTATTATTATTATTATTATTATTATTATTATTATTATTATTATTATTATTATTATAGTAATGTATGAATATCAAAGTTGTTTGGTTGTACCACATTATTTAATACAACGCCATTGTTTGGTTCCATCCTATTGTTAAGTATAACCCATATAAACCACTGAACCTTCACAATAAAGTCCGAATCCACTGAACCTCCACATATAATTTGATGCATCGGCTACAAACCTTTGCTACACTATCCATCTCTCCGAGGTCGGTAAATCGGTACCGGATTGGTCTCAGAGTTGTCTGGGAGGATAAGCAGCACTGACTCGGTTCGGCAGGAGACAACCGCGAATCATTGCAAAGGCCAGATATGCATTCATTTGCTTCAAACGAAGTTAAAAATTGAATCTATCGATGCGCAAAAAATCCCTTATTAGGAACAATACTTCAAACGCGGTCATCGATTGCCCCGCGCCGCTCTTTCTCCGTTCCCCCACCCCCATCCCCCCGACCCTATGAATTGGCCGATAAACAAGGTCCCCGAAAATGTAAAACTCGGTCGGTATCCCAGCTAAGTGATACTTCCAAAAATAAGCACAGCGTTGGAATCATTGGAACTTACGACATTGAATGATTGCTAACAGTCTAAAAAAAGAGCTCTGTCGGACAAGGTGTTAAGCGCAAATCTTTACTTTCCTCTAACATGGTATCGAAAGAGCTTTTCCAAAAAGCAAACGCATTTTTGAGTTCATCAAAACTTGTGCTATCGAATGTGCATTAACACTCTACGGAAGAAGTTTTGTTCAGCGACATATAAGCGAGTTTAAAAAACACATGGCTTCTTGAAAGCTTATTTTATTTTGGATTTCACAACGCTATATGAGGGTATTTTGAAAACCGACCACGTGCGGATCTAGTCAGGGATCAGAGCTTTCGAATGACCAATATCACTCCTACGAAAAATTCCTGTCCAGCGAATGAGATTGATATTTCATTTGTTCCCTTGAAATGAAGAAGAACCAGATTCTTTGGATGAACCTTTGTAAACGTATTTCTAGTGAAAAAATGCTCAGTGTTCTCCAATAATTCCACTTTTCGATACAATCTATGTAGAAGAAAGTTGCACTGTGTGATTGTACTCGCGTTTTCTTAGCTTTTTTCGAGAAGAAACTTTCTCGCCAGAGCATTGGTAATCATTCGATAGTTTGGGAGGTGCTGATTGTAATACTAAGCTCGGTAGTAAGGGTGCCTTTGAAGGAGAAAATAAGTTGAACACATAAAATCAGTGCGCATAACCAGTGACGAAAATTGCAGCGATGAATAATGATGAATAATATCTGTGTGAAATTATCACCCATGATACGATGAACAAAGTCTCTTCCATTACTCTGTAAAATCCTAAAGTCCACTAAGGATAAAAAGTCGCCTCAAGTTATCAATGACACGGCATCGTACTGTAATGTGCAGTGTTCAATTCATTGTTTTGTAATTTATCTAGCATGTTTCAACCCAAAATAGCCTTATTGAAATCTCCTCTTTCATATTTACCCAATTACGACGATTAAACCACTTTATTGGTGGTAGAAATCTGATTTCTCAGAAAATTACTGCATTGTCGCTGTAACGCGCTGCACTCTCCGTGCGCCTTGCAGCCTGCCGCGTGAAAAATCAACGTGGGATTTAAGGACTTGATATACTGCCGCTAAAAAAGATTTGCTGAACTGCAGAATGGACCTGCAACGAATGTATATATCGGATAGTTGTGCATAAGAATAGTGTCACTAGTAAGCCAATAATTTTGTGGCAGTGTAAATCACAGCGCTGCTTCATGATCGGCGCACAGCCTAGAGGCTGAATAAAGTTCGAATTTAAGTGAATGGTGCAATATGCTCCATTGCATAAAAACTGAGAGACTTAGCTTATCAACACGACCTCATGAGACGCACGAACAACCGCGACTTATAAATAAGCAGATTTTCATTGATAATTTACGTTTCAAAGCAACAAAACCGACGACACTGCACAGTCGAAAATCTTTATCACAATCTGAATGCGATTGCAAATTACCACATGAAGTAAGCCCGAATTACATTACCGGTAACTGAAGTTATCCCAAAAGATTGCCTAGATATAGAAAAGGTTCGAACAGAATAAGAATTCCCACAAGGTGTAAATCACTGGAAGTCTACACAATAGAATTAAAACGATTGTCGTGACATGCAAATGAACATAATATTGATTGCGTTTAGAAATCAAACGATGACCGCCTTTTATGGGATTTCTGAAAAAAATGAAATTACAGTGGAAATGTATTTGGGAAACAGCCATCAATGAGAAGTCAACAAACCTTCTTGCGTAATTCATCAAGATCGTTATAAAGGAGCATTTTCTCGCGATAGGCTTCTATAAGTCGTTCATGCTCCAATTCCCGCTGAAATTCTTCCGTGAATTTTATCCACGACGAGATATGTATACAACTTCTGTGGTATTGAATTATGGAAACTGGAACTAATTTTCATAGTGTCAAAAAAGGTATAAAGAAAATTTCCTGCTCGTGACCAATTCATTCCATCAAATGAAACCGTAGCGATTAATGTGCTCGCTTATCTCTTTTACGCAAAAATTTGATTCGTCTTTCCTCGTTGTAGCGCGATGAGGGTGAAATGGGAACTCATTTTTCTGAGAAGATAAGGTCGTTTGACCATAAGAAATTCTCAGTGAAACAAAAGACATTAGGGAAGAACACGTTATTTGATAAGAGATAATATACGGGTGAAAATAGCCATGCACCTCCTTCCACTCGAAAAGTGTTTAGTCAGCACGTTTCAGCGAAGAACTACAGTACACTATGATCAGATATATACATTCATCTGCTCGGAGCAACGCTGTAATTGGTTCTATCGTGCGTAAAAATGCACAATAAGAGTCTCTGAATGAAGTCTTCTGGAGCGAAGAGGTATGAATACAGCAAGAAATCAGTCAGTTCAGATTCGGGACACATACTTCGCTTCTGAGACTTGTACGTATTTTAAACGAGACAGGAGCATTGCAAAAAAAGGTCTTGTAGTAAAGTTCACACAATTTCTAAATATATGCCGTCAAAGCATTACCTATATCACTATCAAGCACCATAGTCATGAAGCAATTCGAGTGGAGGCAACTGAAGGGAGAGTTTCAGTTTTTCACCAGGCAGGACGACTCATTATGTTTCACAGAGTTTCCTATGCGAGCACCTTTTTTACGCATGAGAAGAGGACAGCTTTGGTGTAGCGAGTTGAGATGGTCTGCAATATACACGCGGTCGCTGGTTCGTCACTTCGTCCTCGATTCATCAAGTCCTCTATCACTTTGGAGTTGTAAAATAGGTGTCACATAATATTGGGAGAATAGCAGTGGCCGAACAGATGCAACGATAGACCACTACAAATGAATATTCATTTAACTGTTTCTGAGCATGAATGATGGAGTGGAATGTTCAATGCATTTCTTAGAGACTGATTAATGCTGAATGTTCAATTTTTATCCCTTACTAACGGATTACTCGTTAAAAACTGCTGCCACCCTGGAAGAACCGTCATCGCACAACTTCTTCCGATCCATGACAGTTGGCGAGAGTTCACGATAAAGACTCAAACACGGTGATCACAATTTTTTAGGACAAGCATTCGAGCCTGATAGCCAGGCCTTGGAAAGATTCCGAAGCCATGCAACAAATGAGGAGTAGAAGTGATTGGACTATGGATCACTTCATAACTTATCTGAACTTCGAAACGAATACAGTGTCATTTAATTGTTCCATTGATTCTCATTGGCTGAAACCCTTAATCTAATGGAATCCGCACAAATGACAGCTCATATACGGATCTGCGCATATGCTTGTTTTCAAAGAAATGCTCAAGAAATTGACTTCTGTCGCAACTAGTTAGGAAAGTGGTATTCTCTGTCTGGATAACGCCGTTTCTTGCTCAACGTTGTGCATGTTCACCTCACTAAGAATTCTAAAGATTCTTCTAGCTCTTCCAAGTAGAGCCTGACATAAATGTTGGTCCAGGATAAGTCTGTAGCATTCGCGAAACAATCTCTCCAAGGTTTGTATAGCTGTTGATGTTGTGGGCAACTTACTTTTCTCTACTTTGGGCTCTAAATCACAGTGTTTAATTACGTAAATGAGAGCAGAAGAAGGTGAAGCATGGCATAAAGTGATATATGAACAGAAAAAGAGATACTCCCAGGAATATGGAAGATTCTTATATTCTATCAGTTGATGTTCGCAAGCGTTAGTCATCTTGTTTCCATCTAATGATGTTGATATTTAAGGACTTAATGATAAGACTACGAACCTCTTTGCGCGCAAGACTGATAGTGACGTTCATATCATCTGCAATCTGCTTTGTTGTTTCCTCTAAAAGCTGCTCATACTGAAAGCAAAGGTCTCTTTATGAAAAACGGTTAGAATGAAACCGAATATCAATCTGTTGAACGCTGTTAGATGATATTACATCCATATTCTACTTATGTTAAAACTCTATCTTAATCTTCACTATAATTTGAATGTCTTTGTGGTGTTCGAATCTATACAGAGAGACTTCGCCATGAAACAGATAGTGTCCTCCACCACTTCACCCTCGCCTGGTACATTATTCGTTCTGCCATTCTTCACTGTTTCATATATCTTGAATTATTCCTAGTGAGATACTAATACTGTACTCCCTTGCGTATCGAGTGTTTTCTCAAGACTCCGCTCAAATTCAATATGCGTGACAACCTTTTTTTGAGCCATGCATGTGGTTTTCTATAGGGCAACTTATAGAGCCCAAGACACGTGTTTCAGCCTTGACACCCTTGTCAGCCGGGCAGTATCCTCTCGAGGGAACCCAACCTCTAAATATGGAATTTTTTTCACAAAAGTTACTAAAAATGAGCATAACTTAATGATCTTTCGTAAGATTACCTTCCATGTAAATCAAGTAGCTTATCAGTTGAACTGTTGAGTTGAAATATGAGCACAAAACTTATGGGATTGAGATGGAGTATTTTACAGATGTCATTTATAATTCACAACCTGATTATGAATATATATCATCAAACATATATCCTAAACAGCGCACCTCACTTCTATGTTTTCCTTCCAATTTCTCAACAATGTCACCCATTCGCTCCAAAATGTTCTTTAGACCCTCACTGTTGCGACGCTCATTCAGCAACTGAAATGTTCATGAAATCTGGATCTTTTGCACATTCTGTAGAAAACATCATGTTCTATCTTAATATGAAGCTTATCTGGCAAAAACGATCGTATCAAAAATAAACTAACTTGCGCATAGCAAATTATATACAATGCCAGTACAGCTACAATAACTGCCACTGCGACCAATCGAAGATACCACGATGTTGAAGAATCTTTGGCAGGAAGATACTAAAAGACGGCTAGTATTCTTCTTCATTATAGTTTGCACATTTGTCATCTACTACGTGCCAGCCATCGGATGCATCCCATAATCTAATTAAATGTCATGATACGTACTTTCATATAATCATTGGGTATGATAGCCTTTGAAGGAGCCTGTGCCACTAAAGCCTTGAGTTTACCCGGCCAGAGGAGCAGGCACCACAAAGGCCGAGATAGGCTCAGGTACTCATAATTTGCTTTCACTTTGAAAAATATTGGCAAGTAGTCCCAAAAACCATGTTTTGGTCAATACAGATAAGTTATAGGCAGGAATTTTTGCTTTCAAAAGCAGCAATCAGAAAGCACGTAAGATCACGAACAAGTCAGCAGATGACCATTTGAATCCGTGAGATACCCATGCGCAGCGAAGAATACAATGAACAATATATACTCCGTCCAATTCTCTACTCAGTGCCTTTGTAATCTAGCAATTGAAAAAACCATCGTTCAGTTATCACAAGTATTCCCAATTCAGTCTCAAACAAATCCAGAGTTTTTCATCACCACGCTGTGTTAGTTAATGGTCCCTTATGTCACAGCATTCTGCACGTTCACACATTAAAATTCGTAATAAGTTACACCTTCAAGTATTCTTAAATTCGTTGTGAGCCCTAGTTAAAAATCCGCTGAGCTATAATTTATTTCATAGAAAGTGTCGAAATACGTTTTTCTTTCGACATCCCGTCATACAACTCATGCCAAGTTGTGACCTCAAGTGAAGATGACAACGAAAAAATACTTGGAATAAGTCAAGAATTTTCAATCACAGATCAAATAACAATCTTTTCAGACATAAGTGGTAGAACAAGAATACTGACAGCGTCTATACCTCATTTGCAAATAGCTAAAACTACTTCGATGCGCGTTGCAAGGTAGTACCTGGAGCCTCTGGATTTGTTCTGTGAGCTCCGTATTCTGTTGGCGCAGCTGCTCAATTTCTTCTGCAAGCTGGTTCTCCTGTAAAATATCCTGTCCATTACAATACTGAACACTGATGTGACATAGGAGACATACTCTGCTCTTGGACGAAATCAAGAGATTTTCGAGCATACTGTTTCGCTCCAATAACTGATCGATTTTCATCCGCCACTCGTCGTCTCCTCCTGGCGTTTTCTAAAGATCAAATAGTTTATGTTTATTGATATCGAAGAACATCGTTGATTCAGACGGTTTACAACATTGTATGTATATGAGACAAGACTAGCTTCCATCACGTTTAGAAATATTTCAGGGACTACCTGTTTGTTGGTTCTTGCAGTTTCCTTGCTTGTCATACCTTTTTCAGAAAAGCTAGAATCTAAACAAGAAACGTTGTTCATTTAGCCAATCTCACATTATCTCGAAATATAATATTTCTACTGCTTATTTCGCAGTGTTATGATGTTACTAATATAACCTAGAGGATTGAGTGGTGAGCAAAAACGCGGCCTCAGGCGAAAATCGAACCCGCGTTTCATCCTATCCGGGGACGCGTGCTCTAACCACTACACCACCGAGGTACATTTGTCCGACCACTCATTCTCCAACATCTCTATGTTAGCTATCAGCCACCAACCTTTAACAGGTTCAGTCGGATATACAATAGCTGTCAGCTTGACGGGATTTGTAAAGCGAAATCGCATACACGACCAAACTTGTTAAAGATTGCTGACTGAGAGCTAACATAGAGATGTTGAAGAATGAGTGGTCGGACAAATGTGCCTCGGTGGTGTAGTAGTTAGAGCACGCGTCCTCGGATAGGATGAAATGCGGGTTCGATTCCCGCCTGAGGCCTCATTTTTGCTCACCAATCAATTCTCTAAATCACATTATCTCTTTCACTATACCCAATAATGTAGAGTGATGTGCAGAAACGCTTGCGTCACCTGGGATTCGGACCGAAATCTCACTCTTTCCAAGAGCGCGTGCACAACTGTTGCACTACCGACGCTCGTTTTAGTTCTGTGTCGATGACGACTACCCACCCAGATCGTTGACGGTTCACTGTTGACAGATAACGCGTTGTAGCGTAGAAAGAGTGGTGTGCAAAATGGGCGTCGGTATTGCAAGGGTTCAGCACGCGCTCCCGGAAAGAGTGAGGTCCGGGTTCGAATCCCAGCTGATGCAAACGTTCTTGCACACCACTTTACATTAGAGTATATTGTAACATCATACCACAGCAAGTGGCGGTCAAATAAAAATGATTTCTGGTTGATTACTGATATCTCTTTCACTGTCAATTTTTGGAGACTGAGACCCAAAACCTTTGTGGGAACCACTTGACGTGATGCAAATGTCCACATAATTTAGAACTTCCTTGAATTCTTATATATTGCAAATTGCAAATTTTTAAAAGTTTATTTCAGATATGAGGAAATGATAAGGGGAAGCACCTGACGTTAGAGTTGTGGAGTGGCTCATAGAAATGAGTTCGTTACTCAACGATGTTGATGTTGACCCAACATTGGAATGACTGAAATACATTCCTATAAATTACAAGAATATTGCAAAAGCACATTTTGATAAGAAACTGAATACCAACAGCGGTGATTCTAGCTCGTCACGGTCAAATTCGGAATATGGCGGAGGCATGCTTATTGAATCAGATGGAGACAGTCTTTGATGCGAAGCCGACTCGCTTTCGGACTCACTTCCTAGGAAAATTAGATAGCGAGAAAAATTCAAGCATTTTCTGGAAAATACAAAGAAGAAAATCTTATCGATAAGAAAAAAGCAGTGAAACTAGTGCAACAGGTCCTATTCGTTTAACGGCAGAGATTTTTGAAAGAGAATTTTTTCTGAACAAAAGTTTCTATAAGATCGCTAACAAATAATCCTAAGTCTCGGGGATTTCAAGAATATATATATATATATATATTATATATATATATATATCCTCATATACATACACGTGCATATATACATATATATACGTATATATACGTACAAACATACATATATATACATATATAGATGTATATCTATACACATATATGATTTTGATTTAAATCTTACTAGATTGACGTAGCACTAAAAATGAAACAGTGCTTCACAAGCATTGCACGTTTTCTTTTCGCATTATTGCCGGTATTTTTCATAAAACAAACTTTTCTTAGACTACTAGTACGTCCGGTAGCCTGAGCTTTGGAGAAGCCTGATATATATGCCTGATTCTCGATAAGGCCTTCTTACAGCGCTATAGCATAAAAAATCAAATTTCTCTTACATTCCGAATGTAATCATTTTCAAAGAAGTACATCTTGCAGCGCTTTAGCAGAGAAAAAAGACTTGTTTTCTACAATGATTCGATAGCGCAAGTTTCTACGTATTCAAGGCTGCGTTAATTTTCTGAAAACACTGTTTCGCTGTAGTATAGCAAGGAAAACAATATTGAGTTTCACATACGCCTCGCATTACTAGTCGGCAGGGGGCGCGAGAAGCTATGGGTCCGATGGTCGCGATCGATAGACCGCACAGGCGTCACATGTGGAATGCGATTTTTGTTTCGAAATAAGCATTTTTTTCCGCTCTGGAAAAAGCTGTTATATGAAAATCGAGAAAACTTACCTTGATTAGCTGACGCGAGGTTGGTAAATTAGTACACTAGTTTACCAACCTCGCGTCAGCTAATCAAGATAAGTTTTCTCGATTTTCATATAACAACTAATTATGCTGAGGATTATAGAAAGTAGAACTTTTGATTTGTTGCTCTGGAAAAACTCCAGATAAAACGCATGATTCTCATATTACGAGACTTTCTCTACACGTTCATATGCTTATCGTCACACGTTGAGGCTATATAAGCTTTGGCTTACTGGTGGGTTTATTTGGTAAAATACTAGGCCACTCCATTAGTTTTTTCACTAACGCGGTAAACACCAACTTTATCAATCAGAAGTAATTGAAATTGCATGATTTTGAAATGATTCAATTGCGTATTTTCTTGCAAACGTTTTGGTAACAACTTCTCAATAACTGCTTTGAAGTAGAACCATCTTGCGAACAAATTCCCTTGCTACTCATGAACGAATGGCGCAGAGAACGAATAGGGGAAATTGCCAGTGAGGCGGCGCGCAAGACTAACGGAGCTTGGGGCGAAGATGCGGTTGCAGCGAGGACGGCTAAGAAGCGGTTCGCGAAGCTCAGAGCTGGAGAGAACAGTTTGGCGAATCAGTCGCGCTCGGGCCATCTACAGGAAACTTCATTGATCTTGCGCACCTCTTCACTAGCATTTTCCTCTACGCGCCATTCGTGCATGAGTAGCAAGCGAACTTACTCTTACGACAGCTCCAACTCAAAGCAACTATTGGCAAGTTTTATACCAAAATCATCGCAAGGAGATATGCGATTAAACGATTCCAAAATCATGCGGTTTCAATAATTTCCGGTTGATAAATCTGGTGCTCATTGCTCTAAAGCCAAAACTTATGGAGCGACTTAATGAAATGAAAACTAAATGCTTAAGCTCACAAAAGAATATAACGAGGTCTTCTACAATTCCAATACAAGAAAATTTCTCGGAATAACGTGCAATGTCAGAACACAATTATCTCTTCTCTGCTACAACACTGTTAGATTGAGGCCTTTGTGAAGACAAGTCCATTTCTAAACTCTCCGAGATTTACACTATGTGATGACTTGTAATATTTTCTTTGTCCAGCGGAATATAAACGTGATTATTGTTAGAGCGCTCGGCTGTTAAATCACAGTTATTATAACTTCTACAACGCTGTAAAAAGGTATTTTCATAAAAGTAGATAATTAAAATCCATGAGATTTAAGCTTTCGACTGATTACTGATAGTCTCATAAAAAGATTTCGTCTAGCATAAAATGCTTTTTCGAAAGTCCTTGCTGTAACGGGTGATTACATATTTGATAAACAACAGATTAAATCATGATCCTCATTTTCACTGGAATCATTGACGAAAAGGAGAGTTTGTACGAAATCTGCTTTGCACACTTGAACAGCGCAAAGACTTATGTTAGGTGAAGTGATGGCACGTATTAAGTCCGCGCTGTACTGAAACAACGATTACTTCTCATGTATGTAATTTTCGAAGATCGATACGAAAACTTTGAAATCAGGCTTGATCGCGCACTTGCAAACGATGACGAGGGAATATATTGATGACGAAGCCTATGAAAACAGAAAAAACAATGCACTCGCCGCAGAACCGGCTATGGGAAACACCGCCGTTGAAGAGATGAAGATATTCGCTGGCTTGTGCTTCCAGATGAGGTCATTCGGAGTTTGGAGGCCCCGCTTAATGTTGGATATCACCCCAAGAGATATATTTGTTGCGATCACGAGGCATATGCATTTTGTCGACAATTCGAGGTACATACGACATTGAAATGCATACTGAGCCAGGCTGGATGGTTCCGAAAAGCGTTCGTTACTTATTGCCGGAGTGTTTTGGACGGTGATAGATCAACCCAGCGTTGAAGCGCTCTGAGCATCACAGGTCACTCGGCCACCGGCCCCCTATGTAAGATATAGACAAGGATGTCATATTGCATATTGCTGTAGAGAATGATGAAATACAAACTGATAATTTTGGAACGCACTGTTGACTGTCAGAAGTACAGATTCTACGTAACTCGTAAACAGATGATTTGTTGTTAAGTGGTGCTGACTGTATATCCTGTTGATTAATTGGTAAATATTTGAAAGAGAAGTTTAGAACGTGAGTAAGATGTAAAACAATGGTCGCGAATATGCATTTTTCCAAGCAAGTGCTCCCTACAATGAATGTACGCTTTCCCTACGTTTGCTCCAGCTACATATTGAAAATGCCTTCAGAAGAGTTTAGAAATCGTACGTTATAGACTCTATATTTTCGAGTAATTTTCCTTCTCGCAAGACAGGCTATGCAAAAACACAGTATAGCTCAGTATGTTTTCTTTGTAGGCATAAGATTCTCCCGCTGAAAAATGAAGATTTTTGAGACACGTGGAGGTTCCTTTCACTATGAATGCCTTTATAGAAGCCTTCTTTGAAATATTCCATCTTTTTGCGACGATGAAGTGCCTCTTACATATTAGCTTTACTACATAAGTTTCTTTCATTTCGAGTGTTTTCTTAAGACCACGCTCAAATTTCAATATGCCTGATAATCATTATTTGAGCCACGCATGTCAGTGGTCTGTCAATGAGGGCTGACTTATAGAGCCCGATACACGTGTTTCGATCTTGCGATCTCGTCAGTCGGGCAGTTACCCTTTCTCGTCTTTTGCTAATCTCTGTGGGTGCTCCAGTCCCAACAATAAGAGTTAGCGACGACGTACGTTTTACACTCTATGTTCAGTGAGGAACTCATCAAACACAGAGTTTTGTACACTCGAATGCTCGTGGCTAGTATATTTAATATAACACATCTTTCATTTCGAGTGTTTTCTTAAGACCACGCTCAAATTTCAACATGCCTGATAATCATTATTTGAGCCACGCATGTCAGTGGTCTGTCAATGAGGGCTGACTTATACATAAGTTTCGATAAACGTGATGTGACGTTCATACAAGGAACTGAGATTCTCTGGTCTTGGTGCAATAGCGCAACCTTCCCTTCATAACTACAGCGCACTAAGAAGTCTTCTTCAGAAACCAAAAACAATATTGAAATCAGCGCTTTTCAAGCTATCGAATTACTGCTACAATAAGTGAAGCAGTTTTGTTTGACGAAATATATTTTCAACTAATTATGTATTCCGATGTATAGATGTCTTCCTCGAAGGGTCAGATAGTTTAATTTTTTCTAGTGGTTACCAAGATTTTTTTTGTTCACATGAACCATAATCACATTTCAATGCGGACAATTTGACCTTTCCAGGCTCTGAAGAAGGCGAACTGCCGAAACGTCAGCTGTCAAATAAAGTTTATTGTAACACCTCCTGTTTGGGCTTAGAGAAGAAAATCAGGAATTACATTGAAGCCTGCCGAGGTTAATAGGAAGTCGGTCTCGTGAATTCTTAACTGAACATGAGTGATGAATGCCAATCATAAATGTAACTACAGAATACACGATTAGTGATAACAAAACTGTAGACAAATTAAGATTCACACCTCTCACAGTGTTTCCACAAGAAGAGCCATGGCGAGAAATCACCTCGAATTCGCTTGTGGTTGTGCTCTCCAATGACATTCGACGAGAGTACAAAGGAGTCGGATGCTCCATTCTGTGAAAGCACATAATATTTAAAGGTTTATTTCTTGGAACCACAAAATTCGAGTGAAAAAACAATTGTGTAACGGATCCAAATTACGGCTAATGCTGTGCAGTAAACGCAAAGATTTTATGAAATACGCATTTGGTAATGAAAGTTGAGTATTCAGTGGGTACAAACAACTAGAATGAGATATCAGATCTGCAATATAAAATTCGGTTAGCTAACATTAGATCTGGTAAGATTATCGGTGTTTTCAGCTCATAGAGAAGAAAAGCTCACAGTGGTTTTTGGAGTTCTCTTTCGCTGAAAGAAAAGATTGACATGGACAAATTTTCCCAGTCAATCAACAGACCTAATGTCACTTGGATGTATTGATCTTTAAGCGAATTGAAAACGATAAGCAAGAATCTGACATTTACGATTTTCTATCCAGTGAGAAGAAGGAAGACGATTTATCGCGCACATTTTACAGTACAATCTTAGATTCATATACAAGCGAAATGTTTTACGAATCCATTCCTGTTCAGAGATAAAAACAGCAAAAGTGGAAAAGCCGGCTGAACGAGTCACAGTGAACGAGCAAGCGGCCGCAGAGTGTGGATCGATGGAACAAGCATTCCTGGCCGCGACGTTCGCCAGAAGGGCGACACTGAGTCATCGCATTTGGACGACGATGACGGAGAAAAACGGCTACTGCAAAATTCGTCATCGTTTCAAAAGATGCAGACGAAATCGTCGTCGTTTTTGGCTTATCAGAACAGTGCTCACACTGTGGTAAAAAAAAACCGTTCGCGAGTTTTTATAGATTTGACAGTCTTCCAAAAACCTAAGACAAAAACCGGTACAACGTCATACGAGTACAACCGCTGTCTGATCAGTTCGCCCAGTTACGTAGCTGAATAGGTGTCAAGAAAAAGTTGAATTATCCTGCCCATTTCTTCAGAAATTCGAAAGTCAACTTCTCCCTTGTCAGTATTACGTGGAGAACGCATCCGTAGTAGTTTTAGAGATAAATATAAGATGTAGCTAAAATGCACGCACATAAAATCTTTTTTTAAACGATCAGCCCAGATCGGAGTGAACGGTAAGTCATGGGACCTAAACTATTCTGCAGATAAGACTTCCTCTATGGCACTGAGATGAGATTGATTTGCTCTAAAGCCGACGAATCCTTTCCTTCTCGTAGAGCCTTATTTCTGACAAAGAAGCGATCTCAAATCGGAGATGTGTTAAACGGGAGATGATAACGTGACTGCCGCACTCCACTTGGAATTGAAATTTTGAAAATACGACTCTTCAGTCATTTCAGATCCAGAAAAATTAGTTGTAAAAACTATTGACTGGTGAAAATAATTACAGATCTTTCAATTGAGCTGCTTTTGGATAATTGCATAGAAGCTCCCTTTTCGACTTGCGATTACTTAGAAACTATTGAGATATCAGCAACGTCAAATAGGTGTCAAGTCGAACTGATAAACACATGACTGTCTTACTCTAAAAAAAACAGTGAGCTAGCAAAAAAGAATCATCAAAATGTGGAGAAGACGAAACAAACCCATAGGTGCTCAGCTATAGAATAGACTGAATCAAAAGGTGATTCAGTTATGAACACGACAGCGGATTTGTGACAAGATGTGAAGATGATTTTTCTCAAATATCGTATTTAAGATTTACTGACTTCTCTTGTCTCTTTCATAAAAGTCGCATCATAGAAATGAATCGAATTTAAAATGAACTCGAAGTCGTTCATTACCCCACTTACCTATCAGCGCTGAAATAATTTACCTCGTTTTTTCTCACATCAAGGCAAGCATGGGCACTTCACAATCCTATTGAGTCCTAAAAGTTCTTACTAGGAAGAGAATGTTAGTAGACAGTCACGACTTTCAGAATAGAGGTGTCCAACATTGAATTGTCTGCATCGGTCGTGAACACAACAATCGATGGTGGATGACATGTTGCAGCAAACAGGCCCATCAGCACAGTATCGAAGCCCATCAATCAGAAATCGACGTAACACAGAGGTTAGTACTGAAAACAGTTCATGAATCCGTTGCTAAGGAGGGGAATGGTCTGCCTGCAGACCCATGCGACGTAACCTGTCTGAAGATTGCGAAATTTTGAGCCATGACGCAAGCGAAGTGGATTTTGGATGAACGACAGCGTGACTTGAGTGATCCTTATACCCATTCTCCACATTAACGATGACGCAACTTCTTCTAAATGCGTAAAGTTTGAAGATGATGACCGCTCCTAACTTCCAATCAACATAATTCAAGATACGAGCACTAATTTGCTGTCACGACGAAATCTGATTTTCTGGAAGACGAGTAAAATATGCTTCAAGATAGGATTCTGAGCGTGGTGTAATTGAAAAGGTGTGATTTGTTCCAGTACAACATAATGGCTTCCTTCGCGTGCACTTTGGCAGTGCTGCAACAAGCTTCAAAAAATTGTATTTCGTTTCCATTTATTTTTGAGGACCTCCATCCTCTACTATTTCGAATCTAATCATTTTTCTAAGTTTCATCAAAAACTGTCATCTATAAATCTTCTCAACAGATCATCATTATGTCAAGACACTCAAAATGAAGTTGGTTTTTCGATAACTTTCGATGCCTTTTCAAATAGTCAGGCATGTCGGAGATTCAAGATTCACGAATTTACTCAAAGTAAGTTCAGTGGCAAACATCAAGCGCGTAATTTTCATGCAGTTTCCTAGGAGAATTTAAGCCCTTCAGAATTAAAATTTTGATAATAAAATCCGAGCTTTCAAAATCTTCAACGGAACAGCGGCAGTTGCAAGTATAAGTATAGTAAATAAACGATGCGTTTAGGGAATCCAATCGTGTCTGCTTGGTGAAGTCCTGACTGTACAATTACAAGCTCATCTGGAATATAATTTTCGAAGGAATATTGTTGAAGTATGTCACGTACTTCAAACAGTCAATGTTTTATTGTAGATGAAAGTGTATTTCGCCTTATGCGCAAAATTCGTAACTACAGCAGTCTTTACTCAATTAGACGGTATAATAATAATAGTAATTATACTAAATCGATAATATCCACTTTGAAGTGAGATATGCTGATTAGGAGTCAGAATCGGCAATTATTTCCACATACTTAGTTCCTATTGAGATCACTTCGTCGTCTAAGTGTTAATAGAGAAAGCGCTACCTGATTCTGTGAAAAGACCTCTGCCACTACTGTGTTAAGCAGTGTCCGCTGGAAACTGAATTAGTTTTATTGAACATTTCTAAAGTGGGATTAAATGTCTGTGAATTTGGCTCTCCAGTAGCAATGTGTTTCATCTTTGATATTCAGTCAGTAAACTGATTAGGTGACAATAAGATGTTGCTACTAGATTCTCACCTCAAAACGAGTTTTATTTCAACGAGATTAAGTAAGAGAGTATCAGAAAGAAGCAGCTCAATATCTCGCTTACAACGACTTGATGCTAAATGGGCAATTATCATGTTGCTAAAATATAATTCACTAACTTTGAAATTTTTCGAAATAAAACAAAGCAGTTAAAATGATTTCGTCAGTCAAAAAGTTTCCTGCCAACACTATGATTGAAAGTAGCCGTAGCATAACATTTCTCTGCACATATAGACAGTCTCATTTCTGAAACATACTTAGTCGAGCATCAATGGAGAAGCATAGACGAGTCGTCGTATAATGAGAGCAGACAAATACACCAAGAGATTGTAAAGTAGACTGCAGGAGGATTCGAATGTCCTCTGAGACGGAAACCTACCTGGCTGGACGTCTTTGTAACCAATATCACTCAGCTGTGCTCTTAGCGGCCGATGTTTCATAGATCGAATATGCGATAGTGGCGATGAATCGGCGATGTTGCTGTCTTCGTCAACTCGAGGTTGGCCATGAAAATTGATTCCTTCAAACAGTTAATAGCCTGATTTGAGCAATTTTGCCCAAAGAAATATGGATCGGTAGTCCACTTAACATTTTCCTTCGTCTTCCTCTCGAAGTGATAGCGAAGACGAAGTGGAGGCGTTCTGTATAATATGCGATAGCTATGGAAAAAAAAAACAATCCCCTTTGGACTCAGAACGTCTCCGAAACTCCATACCGAGGAATACGATTGGAATAGAGCAATTAAGATGAACTCCTGTCCGAGTTCATCACGGTGAGCGAAACCTTTAATAATAATTCACTATCCAGCAGACCTTTCTGGACACTGTACGAAAGAGTATTTTAACCCTTTGTGGCAGCCATTTCGGCTGGCGGGCGGTTCGGACGACTATGAAGGGAGGCTGGAGGAGAGCGCTTCAATACAATAATATAATATGGTACTTTTCTAATGAAGTTTATACTTTGATCATCAATGAATAGGATTTCGTAGGCGGTGAATGGTCAAATATGATAGAAGAGACTTCATTAATAAGATTTTCTTTTCGTAGCAACAATTTTAGTACTGCCTTCATAACCCAAATTTTTGCAGGACAACCAAATACTTGCAAAAAGGCTATTTCTGAAATTTTTATTAGACATTTCTATGCTATTTACTTATATCTGTCTACATTACAGTGATACCGATTAGGTGCATAAATATGACTCCGCCGTTTTTTACGGTTGATATTCAATCAATACAAAAAAATCTTATATTAAATAAAAAATTCAGTTATAATTCTCATCATTAACAATAACACTATCACTATGTGAAGGGAAGAAGTCTTCGTTTTCGTCGACGGCGGTTTTCTTTAGATTAAACATGGAAAGTAAAGCTTCCCGCAGATGGCGTTTGTCGTGTATAAAAGTAGTCATCTACAAAGCCCTGTAAAAACCATCGTATAAAGTGTTTTTTATATAAAAGACATAAAAATTAATAACGTTTTTAACACACTTTCGGACTAAAAAAAGAAGAGTTTGCATATCTTTATATTTGATTCTATTACAGCAAAAAAATAATTAAACAGCTGATTCATATTTGAACACCCAATATATTTTATTCTTTATGTCAATAACGAATAGCATTTGTTATAGCCGCAAATGAATTAATAGTGGAATAATCAATCGCACTATCATTTCATATGTCTGAAGTCAAATATTACAACATGGATCTTACAGTTTTCATAAACTCCTACTGCTTATAGTGCTTTAAATGCATCATAGTAGTTGATTGTTAGAACACAGTGAATGAATGTCAAAAATGGTGCTGCTTATTGCATGCTAAGCCACTTTATCGATAATTCTGTTTCGATTATATTCTGTGGAAGTTGAACTTTCGTTTTTTCATAAAAAAAAACTTCTTCTATTGTTCTCTGAGTGTTTCCTTTTCTAAGATAACTTCAAAGAAACCATCTTTAGTCAGCTGCGCCCTTCCATCAGTACGCCAGAGTCTTCCTGGTCGACCACCTGTCCACGATGTATTTCACCTTAGACTTATCTCTTTTATGAGTCACGTAAATCAATGCAATATTTTTGGAGACAGTGACTTGGACAGTCAAGTATAAGGAGGCTCGTATCATCCTCGCTCAACGCGAGTTTATGGGAGGTCTGCAAAGCGAGGTCCTGAGCTGCTATAATAAGCCAATCGATTTTTATGACATGATGATGGCGGATGTACAGGACTTGATTGTGAAGCAGAAGAACATTCACGCCTAGCAGAAAATTAGGAGTGCAAAAATCTGACGATTGATCAGATGAGGATGGTCGTTGGTTTTTGTATTCAGATGAGTGTAGTGGCAATACCCGAAGTGAAAGATTATTGGAGCAGCCACTCACCTTTCCATAATCTCAATTTCTGACCAGCACCATGCCAAGAGGTTGGCTCAGGATAAAAGACTGCTGATTGTATTAGGATGTGGCAACTATTCCACGAATAGTTCCTATTTCTATATGTACATGAGCTTTCTAGATTAACGATCCTTTTTCAACTAAATCTACTCAAATCTTCTATTCATGATGTCATATACTTTTTCATGGACTTCACCACATCCATCGTTTCCCCAGAATATGTTCCGTGATCCGACAGCATCGCCTTCACATGCAAGATATCTTGTTCCTTTTACACAGAAGTATGCACTCGTAGCTTTTTGTGCTCTAAACTTTCTTTCCCAACGTTTCTGTTCCTGTAACCTTTGTTATTACTCCTCAGTGTGACTTTATCAGATTAGTCTTCGTCGTCGTTCCTCATCTAAGCTTGACCCATTATGCACTGTAGGTAGTTGGGTAGTTTCCTAGTTCCAGTGTTTCACTGTTCCACCCAATTCGTTCGTGCCTATTCCCCCAGCTACATATCGTCACATTGCCCTATTGTATTATTATTGTTTCTATAAACAATTATAATCCAAACATGAGTTGTTTCCGTGCTTAAGTGAAAAGCCCCGCATGACAAACTCGTACAAGATCGAGCATTGTGCTTCGGGTTGGTAATTATTATGTGCTAAGTAATAACCCGAAACTCAACACTATATTGCAACAGCCAAAAGATAAGATGTATGAAATGGTTAACTATGCATAGTGTATAAACGATCAAATTGTATCAGGATGTACAAATCGATAGATGTTGATCGGGGTGATTTTCAGGACTTCGTGGTTTTTGCTTGATGTTGATGGTTATGGGTGATTGTTGCGTGAATTATCAAATGAAAGATGTAGAATATTAGCATTTTGTGAAATATGGCTTAGAAACATGCATTCTTTCGTAAGAACTAAAAATTATTTTCCGTTTCGAGTGTTTTCTAAACACCACGCTTAAATCTAAACATATCTCATAAATAATATTTGAGCCAACATTTCATGTGGTCTGCTCTAAGGCCGACTTATAGAGCCCGATATACGTATTTTAACCTTAACATTCTCATGAATCGGGCGGGCCCTTCGTCTTTTGCCAATCCTCTCGGGGCGCTCAGTCCCTATAGTAAAAGTGGGCGACGACGAACATTTTACACTGTCTGTCGGGTGAAATTATCACTGAATGAACAGTGTTGTACATTCGACTGCTCTAGGCTGGTGTCGTCAGAATATCATACCTTTCGCTTCGAGTGTTTTATTAAGACCACGTTCAAATTTCGGCATATCTCATAATTATTATTTGAGCCAACATGTGGTAATTTCACTTGATGAATGGTGGAAAATGCTCGTCGTTGCCTAGTCTTAGTATAGGGGACTGAGCACCCCGAAATATTGGCAGAAGACGAAGGGTGCCGCTTGACTGATGAGCTGTCAAGGTTAAAATACGTGTATCGGGTTCTATAAGTCGGCCTTATAACAGACCATATGACATGTTGGCTCAAATAATAATTGCGAGGTATATCTAGAAATTTATTTATCAAAAATACCTTTATAAAAGTTGTTTTAGTATCGATTTATTTTTCTAACGTCGATTTCCGAAAGGATCAAAATTTTAATGTGTAATATAAGAAAATCCTCTGTGACGTTGAAAAAGAACTGTGATTGCAAAGTAATATCATTTTTCTATCAATAGAAAGTACTATGGGAATTTTTTTTGCAAAACAAGCAGTTTCAAGGTCAGAAATCTGCGAGCCGTCGATTTATTACGAAAACATGAACAAAATACGAAAAATCTTTAATTACAGCTAAAAATATTTCCTATTCACAAGGACGCAATTTCCTTGAAGATGCAGGGTTCTGGGAAGCTACGGCATTGATTTTGCCATAACTATTCGCACAAAAATCTATTCAGTGATATCCTATCGCTCACTGAAAATGACGCTTTCTTAGAATCTTAAGTAACCCGGATATATTGGGAAGTGCACCAATCTTTGCAGCTGTCCTAACAGGTCGCCCAGCTGAGGGTAAAAGTGACCCTCACCGTCAGCAAAGGGATAGTGAAGAGTGCCATATATTGCGTAATATGTACAAAACTCACAGAGGGTTAAGTTTTTGGGAAGGATGCCTCAGGAATCTACAGGACCGATTATCAATTAAGGTTGGCATATATCAAGACACTCCATATTTTCTTGCTGAGCGAGGACGAGCTCAATGAAATTGTCGGTACGCTCATTCATTCAAAAAATAAGTTGATGTTGTTATATTCTATCGTTACCGGTCAATGTCACACCAGTTTCATGACGTTGATCATCTCCACAAAAGATGCTACACAGATGGCCAATCAGACCTTCAACTGTAGATTACGACGATAATGCATGGTGAAAATAATGACAAAAATGCAATAAGTAGGCCACAGAAATTTGCTACGAAAATCGAAGATGTAAGAATCAAGTGATTGAGCAAGGCACACAGTCTTAAAATGTGATAGCGATAGCTGGATATACACCAATATGAATAAATGTTGAAACTTACATGAAACAAAATCATTAAAAGATGGTTGAACAACATAGTTGAAGAGGTCAAGAACATTAATCTGAAAACAGGAGACTGATTGTACGATCAAAGCGCTAGAAACTTTTCTATTCAAAAGTTGATATAGGAGAAATTCTGGATTTATTCATGTTTTCAATTGCGCTCCACTCTCACAAGTCCACTTATTACTACGTTTTATCATAAATCTTGGCATAGAACAATCAACAGCATATTTCTTGACCGAAAGTAATTCAGATTGTATAACAGCCATTCAAAGTATGCGCCGTCAGCCTGAACACATATCTGCCTTGGATTTGGGATTGGAGTACCTCGTTGACCTGATTCATATGTCAAAGACATTTTGAGAGGCATTGTTGTTTGATGTCCATTCATATCACAACATGGTATAAGTCTCCACGCCGATTTCTTGTCGGCTTAGAACTCCTCACAGCACGAAAGAATGGCGGCTTTTCAGTGATCTTTGAGTAGTGCATGAGTAGCTGTCCGGGAAGACACATTCGTGTCCCTGAAAATCAATTGTATATGAAACATTCTTGATAAACCCTTCAGTTTTTTTTATATATTATGCGGCAGATATGTCAAGTATGTAATATTTCCAAAAGTATTTACTTTAAGGAGGGCAGCGTAGTGAATAGTGATTCACTCCATCAGGAAGCAAAGCACAGCCATCCACCGCGCTCTCTTGTAAGTCCACATGGGGATACCTTAGCCCTGCTATCCCCAAGAATGTAAGAAAAGTCAACTTGATCAGCATTCTGGGGCATTCTCAAAAAGGACGACATTCGCATCAAGTAGCCAAAAGAGCAAGCCATACGCAAATGTTCGAAGACCTTCGTAGAGTATGAATGCTAGGAATCTAATCGAATGTTAGAACTGCTGAAATTGTCATAGTGCATATAATTATCAGTCGTCTTTAGAAAGTTTAGTTATATCTTCCCATAGATAAAAAATTTATAGTAAAAATATGTTATCAGATTATATTGTTCCAAGCGAAGTCTCAAAATCTTCGATAAGAAATGTATGCTTTCTGTTCGACTGCTTTTTTATAGACCGCGCTCAAAAAGATGATAATCTGATAATGGTATGACATGTTTTGAGCCGTTAAGGTCTAAGTGCTAAACAGGCGCTTGTTTCATCCTACATGGACTACTCAGTAGCACAGTGCCTCGATCCAGCCGATACCTTGGGGCTATACTTCTCTATGAATCAACCTACGCAGAGTAATAAATCACCACAGGTTAAGTGATAGAATTCCTTCACACTGCAGTGACTAGCAGCCGAGTATATGGTTGCTAAAATAAGTCATATCTCTCCATTTGACCGCTTTTTTTAGACCCCGCTTAGAACGATGATACTTTAATAATGATATGACATGTTTAGTAGGAGTCCACGTACGACGAAACAATCGCCTGTTTAGTACCTAGACCTTTGCGACTCAGAACGTGTTATATCACTATAAATAATGTATCACAGTATATGATATTACCCATCAAGCAATCGGCTGTCACAGCAATGTCAAGCGATTATTTAACCGGGCATGCAGTGTAAGACGTTCGGCGTCGATTCCCTCATATATAGGGATTGGCTGGACCGAAAAGCTTGTGTTACTGCAGAGGTTTGCTAGAGCAAGCCGGAACGTACATTAAGCGCGAGTCGCCATGACAGAACTCATGAGAGGCTTAAAATATGCTATCAGATTATTACAAAATCATTCTATCCCTGATATTTCACAGTACAATTCATGAGTAGAATGGTGTATGTCACATTGTTTCGAAACGGTGGAAAGTTCACCTCTCATAAAACTACTTGCGAGGAAATAATTCTAAATTTCCCAGAAATGAATCTACTCACTTCAATGCTAATTATTTGCAATGAAGGCTATTTGATTGTGAATTCATGCTTTCAAATTTTTTGATTCCATTCTGTTATGACTCTCTTCGAAGAATATACTATGTTTTATGCTCGTCCTAAAATCCAAAGCTCATTATAGCAGCTGCTCTATCAGTGTCAGAGCAAGTCATTTACCTCAAATGATCTTTGCTAATCGTATTCGCCATTATTTGATTACATCATATAAATATGGAGAGGTTTGATCTCCCAAGCTTGAAGTTCATTTTATTGACACCACATCTTGCACAAAGCACTTTCCCTAGTTGCTCTTTCCAGCGACTCAAGATCGTTTGCTGATATGTTGCACTGACTCCGTTAATTTGGTAGTACTATGTTGAAAACTGAATTCTGTCGCATTTTTTGTCAATTTTATTGATTTGCATTGAATTCTTTTCTTTTTTGAATTGAAGCATTCTAGTACTTTTTATCGTATTCGATGTCATTCGAAAGTTCGTGATCTCAAGATTCTAGATACGTAAGCCATTTATTTTTATAATTGTATAAATTTTTTTACTGTAAAATGAACGCAGGTGTTCAATCAGATCATTGCAAGGTGGTAAAGTGGCCTTAGCAAGCGTTTTCTCGCCAAGGAATGTTGCAGAGACCTAGAAAAATGCTGATTACTTGGAGCAGCATTTAGGCTTTACAATGGATGAATTCAACGTTCCACCAAAATTCTTCAACCTTTTGCAATGTCAGATGCGCTATATATCGATAAGCGTCGTCTTGACACCTCTCCATTGAAGCTATCGCAGCCGACTGTGACATGTTGGTGTTGTTTTCACGGAACTTTTTAACTCATCTTTGTGTAGTCCGTAGATCGACCACCTTGTGATTAAAAGCTCTACATAATTTTGTGCCGCTTCGGTGGAAAGTTCCGAGTGGCCTGCCCAGATGTTCACGACTTAAGTTCTGAGGTACTCATTCTAGGGTAAAAAAAAAATTTTATAGAGTTACAAAGAGTAAAACGGTTTACTTATCTGGAATCTCGAACTAGCAAGCTTTCTAATGACATAAAACACAATAGAGAAGACGAAGAAAGAAAGTTATTGTGAATAAATCAAAATAGCAAGTGAATGCGACAAAACAAAACTTAGTTGCCGACTAATGAAAGAAATTTTACGGTTACAAAAATTGAAATGGCTCCTACTTAGAATCTCGAGATCATGAGCTTTCAAATGATATGGAACACGTTAAAAAATACCAGGAAATGAATTTGACTTAGTCTCCAACCTAATATTTAATGAGTGGCCATGGAGTGTGACATGGATGAATGGCAATTTAACTGATGTCCAATGGAGTCTCTTGATATTACAGGGCTATAAAAGGTGCAGGTAAATTTCATAGAACCTAATGCTTACCTGTCCATCACAATATGCAAGGCCACGAAAAGAACGATTCGATCGAAGTTCGTACCAACACTTCGTTTTTGCCGTTCTTCCTCTTTACTCGAATTCTGGAAACAAATGATTCACTTGGGTAGAGTGATATAGTAATAAGGTCTAGAACATTTGATAACGGATTTGAAAAGATCTGAAATCTCCCACATTATCTGAGGATCACTAGACAGCTAGGTACTGAGGAAGTGACAGTGGCAGTTCTAGATTTTGATTAATATACCCACAGTTTTTTTTTGAAATCCTCTCAGTAGCTCAGGATGATAAACTGTAAATTATCAGTAAACAACTCATAACTATAATTGTAAGATAATCTATAACACGACAAAATAACCTAAATGGTCAACCAAAAACCAATGATTATATGGTAGGAAAGATATATAAAGGTCTGTGTGACCATCTCATATATTGTGGATTTCCTTCTAATGACGCAGCACCATTTGGATGGTGTGCAAAGTTGACTCGGTTTCAAAGGCCTCATCTAGTAGCAAAGTTGACAATTAGGCGCACTAAAATTGCAGTCTCAAGTCGATAAACTTGTGCGTTTCACAACCTTTTGAAGCTCGGAAATAGTCATTTATGGCCACTACGCAATAACAACTTTCGTTTTTTTACTTTTAGTAAACTGAAATTGGCGCCATGGCAGAGTGGTTGTGATGCTGCTCGTGGCGCGTGTGGAGCTGAGCTCCACTCCCGTCCCCCCTCCCTCCATCTCTCTCCGGCAGTCAACAACAACGTCCTATGGAACGCCACAGCAAGGCTATCCTCAAGATTGCAAGGAGACTCGCTCAACTAGTATTCTACGCCTTTCAAGAGGAAGGTGAAAAACGAATTGAATGCTAGAAGTACTGCGATCCACAGAGTGAAAAAAACACTGTGATGACGGATCAAGTAAAGTGCTAAAAAATTGGATCGAGCGCGGGTAGCTCTATGTTATCTGCAATAGAAACAAAATCGAGTGAGGGTTGGCATTCGTTTTGCGGGCCTGTCAAGTCTTCCATCTTTCTGAAAGCAACTAATTATCACCAGAATCGTGTGGGAGGTAGAATCCTGCCCTATGATGCATCGTTAGGCTACTACAATACATTAGTCAGAGATGTATGTAATAATCCGCAATACTTGGCTAAATGAATATAGGCGCATTCCTTAGACTCTAGCCAGTGTCGAACGCGTATGGTTCATCTTTTCAAAAATTGAGCCTTGTCGACTTTGTTTCTGAACGCTGAATGTGACTGGCAAAACAATTTAAATATTTCATCTAATTGAAAGAGCGATATTAAATCATGCATAAACCGACCATAATTCAAGAACACATGATATTTGGACAAAAACAGAAGTGAAGAGGACTTCCAGAGAATGCTAGGGTCTTCTTGACAATCACTCCTTAGGCGAATGGGAGGACGTGTTTGCGGTGAACGTCAACCGTCTTCATTAGCAGATGACAACGAATTCAGGATTACGAAGTGACCCTCTTGGGTGACGTCACGGGTGCACGAGATATAAATGAACGAACATTGTGCTGACGACCCGTTCAACTATGCAACAGGTAAGTTATTGAAAGGAAACAGCGATATTTGAAAAAGTAGTTAATAAGTGCGGCCAAAAAAAAAACGAACAGCGCGAGAATCATTTCAAGAAATATCTCGTCAAGCAGCAGGTGGACTAACACGCGAAATGCATGAGCTTTTTGTGGAATATGTATGCCAGAAAATCAATCGACTCCTGAAATTGTGAGATCCACCGGATAGTTAAATGTAATGACGGGTCTTGCACAACAAATTTCAGTTTTCAGAGAGTTGCAAATAATTCTGGATTTAAGAGCTGATTGTAAAACTTTTAGATTTTAAATTAGATTTACTCTTTGAGATTCTACCCTGCGAATAAAACGGATCAAAACATTGAAACACAAGCAGAGATTAAGAAGTACCCTTCCTGGATTCTGCAATTCTGCTTCGTAAATTCTTTCTCAATCTTCAATTTGAAAAATCCTCAACTTTTATCGTTGTAACCAGTGTGTATGTGCTTTTGATCTCATATAGGCTTTTTCAAGAACAAGATAAAATCTCTTACTTTGTGAATTTTCTTCTTTCCAAAGAAGAGGAAACATTTGTTGAGCACTTCCAGAACTTCACAACGAATTCGAGCGTTACATGCGAAGTAGATCGGCAGGCGACAAGCACTGAAAGAATGGCCAGCTGCCCGAGAGCATTCTTTGTTGGGATTAATATTCTACCATATGTGTAATAGAGTTCTAACCACTGAAATGGAAGTGTTTCCTTGTTCCAAAAACATTTTATCTACGGAAAAGTTGGTTTTCCCACATTCACGGTTAAATTAATTTGGATAGAGATAATGAAACAGTCAAAACCCTTGTCACTAACCTCTAGCAACTTTCTAAATATACAGCGTTTCGAAGTGTTTTGCGTTCTTTGGTCTGATTTTTTCAAAAATATAATGTAAAATAAGAGTGAAAAAATATGCCTCGCTAGAACCGTGAATAGTGACACGAGATCCGACGAAAGGGTATAGAAAGGGCGAAGCTCCTCAGACATCAGAGATGGCTGCAACATGTTAATGAAACATTCATAAACATTAATCCAGATTTGTCAATAATTTTATATGAAAGCTAAAGGATAAAACTCTCGGCGTCGAGCATCCCTGCGGAATGCGTCATGCATCCGTCTTCAATGATATACTTCGTTTGAGGTGATTAAATCCATATCTGGCCCTTACACTGACTTGTGGTGGCCTACCGCCGTATCAAGTCAGTGTTACTTATTCTCCCAGACTTGTCTCCGACCAGTCCGGTACCAATCTACCGACTCCGGGGAAATGGATGGTATGGTGAGCCTAGAGCGCGAGATCGAAGCATTAACCTTGTGTACAATGCAAACCACCTCTAACCACTGCGCCAGATACTCTCTTGATTCTATATTACAATTCTCTGATTATAAATTGACGTGTTACACACCATGATGCGCTTTATAGCAGCGAGCCGTTATCATTATAAAAGTTCTCAGTAGGAATAGGACATCACACTTTCACTGATTGGATTTGAAATTTCATAAGCAGAGCTCAGTTCGAGAGTCTGACAAATAGATGTAGTTGTGTCTTGTACTCATTAACATTTAAATGTCGACAAACCTTATCGATAAGCTCCCAGGAATAAACAATAACGTTGAGCAGATTCGATGCGAGATATGTGCAAGTCACGCACATTAACATTAGAGTGGCAGAGCGAATATTCTTCTAAAACATTTCCTACTCGTTAAAACTGAATGACAAAAGGATATACTTGGAGCATTAATAGTATCCAAGAAAGCTATCGAGGTATTGCCGGTCCACATTTGTTCGACACTTTTGTGAGCCGTTTACGACTCATGGTTGACCAAAATCAATACATTTGCTTAGATTAACACAAATACGGCACGTATACAAGCACTCATTGATCTGCGTGCATATGTGACTACAATAATTTTCTTTTCTCAATTTTGAACGAATGTATCCGTTCTTATAGCGATGCAAAAAAAAGATGGACCATTTTGTATTTCCTCACATTAAACTCATGACTTCCTAAACCGCAATATCACTATCAAACAATTTTTCGTTTTTTTTGCTGCCCACTTTTTCAGCAGCAAGGCTTTTGGAAGAAAACAGGACGCTATCGTTGAATTCATCACTGATTTTTGCAGCTGCTAAGTTTTCTGTAAAATCCAGTACACTATCAAAAAAACTGAGTTGAAGAAAATCTGGAGAGTACATGTAACCTGCCGAAATTCTAAAGCATTCTGTTAAAGAATGTCAAAATATTCAATGATAGTGACTATGTAAAAACCATCCTATCGACTGCTTTAGATCTCGCTTTAAGCATTTAGTATAGTCTATGAGAATGCTCAAGCTTTACCGAGGTTGTTAGGTCAGAGCCATACGTACATTTCGGCGGTGCTTCCCGCTTCATCAGTGGCCCACTCCCCACACTTAACCTTACTTGATAGCTATCACTATAAATAACGTCTCTGCATCCCGTATATCAAGTACGGCTCAATGTGGGGCGTGGGCCATTGATGAAGCGGGAGGCACCGCCGAGACGTATGTATAGCTCTAAGATACCAATCTCGAAAAGGCTTTTAACATCTCACAAGCCATATTCAAAGATAATTAGAAAGTTGAAAAGGATTGACAAATGGATATCACTCAAACTGAATGACAATCAAAAATATCGTCGTCTACAAGTATCGTTGGCTTTTCTGCAACCAGAATGACCTGTTTTTCAATAAAACTGTGACGCGCGATGAGAAGTGGATCCTCCATAATAACTACTGACGACTGCCTAGTAATCGGGACTGCGATGATGATTCAGAGCACTTCCTTGAGCTGAGATTGCACCAAGAGAAGGATGCTGTCACTTTGGTGGGCTATCGCTGACTTGACCCACTACAGGTTTCTGAATCCGGGTGATACGATGAAGTAGGTCCAGAAAATCCATAAAATGCGCCAAAAACATCTGTCGCTTCGTCCGAATTGCTCAACAGAGTGGGGTCGATTTTTTTGCACGATAAAAGCGAACACATGTCACACTTACAAGCGGTCACATGTCACACTATCGATGTTGGAGAAGTTATACTCTAAGCTACAAAAATTTGCCTTACATGCCTAGACCTTTCACATACCGGCTACTACATCTTCTAGCAGCTTGACAGCATCCTGTGCAAGGATTGTTGCAAAAATCACATTGAGGTCAAAATGGTGTGTAAAATTTTATGTGAATTTCGTTTTTTGGATGTTTTTTGGTTGCTTGAATGCTCAGAATTTTGTGCAGCTGAACTGCTTTCTCATTGGCAAAAACATCTATGTTATGACCGCTTCCATATTATAATCAGTAAAGTGATTCAAGGTGAAGTGTGCTACTTTGAAATTGCAAGCAGAAATCTAGCACTGATTGTGGATCAACTTATTATCATCTGGATAAATAGATCTCAATTATGGGAACGATTTCATGAGTGAGTAAAGAGAAATCTGTTGAACATGACAAAAACAGCTGATGTCCAGCTGAGTGAACACCGTATTAACAACTAGTGGAAAAGAATTTTTGGAAGTCGACTTCTTTTCATAAGGTACAAATGTAACTACTATATTGATCCGATGCGAAAAAACCTTCCCAGAGGATCAATCGATCATTCCATTGTAATCCAAAATTACGAGCGCTTTTATAAATGCAACCCCAAAGAAATGTTCTACAATTTGATATCATGTATTCGCCTATTGAAAAATGCAATGAAGAAGACAATTTCAGCGCCCTGAATAAGGAATTATGCTAACAATTTTGAATATTTGGCGGCAGTCTTTCCTGGTAGACGCATTCTTCATATACTCACTACATCAAAGAACTCACTTTAGCATTTTTACGGCATTCATAATGGAGGCAAAATCTCAAGTAGAGAAACACGTGAGTTATTCAAAGATATATGTGGATGATTCATAAAAGGAAATGATTCAAATGCAAGTGTCTGGAACCCGTATAATAAATGCGCTTACGAATCACTTCAATGGAGAAAAATAGACGATAAGTAGGAATTTCAACGGAAAGCCTCAATGAGTTATGAGTGGATTTTTTTTCAACGCAGTCAAAAAGGATTTCACATGGAGAATACGATGATCACTGAACGAGTATAACTGAGTGGCTCAACCTTACGACTGCTTCAAATATAGAGCACTAGGTCATAGTCATCTGGTAGTCAAGGGAAGGCAGGTAGGTGCTGCTTAGTTGTTGAGAAAAGTCAAAAAATTCTCTAAATAAAGAAAACGAATTCTAAATTCAAAATCTGTCAAATCGACATTTTAGAAAAACAAGAATACATATGATGCAATAAAAAGGACAAAAAATGACTAGTCATTTTTTTGATCAGTCACTTTTTTACATTGTGACTTCTCTCTTCATCTAATTCTCTTGCGTAATACACGTAAATAAATATCGTGTAGGAAAATAAATATAGATATACAGATGTGAACTAACGCGATGTTCCGAAGTAGCAAAGCGGAAGAGTTTCGCTCTTTGATGCTGATCACGAAGTCTTCGAATGATTTCAATGTTGAAGTAAAAACAAAGGACAAACGGCAGAATGATGGTGACGATGCTTCGAAGCCAGAACTGAATTTTAAAATCGTACCTTTTGTAGATAATATAGTTCGTTCTGATTTAGTAATAGAATGTCAATTTCAGACTCAAATAAAGAGCATTGAAAGTATATCTGGAAAAGAAACGGAAGAGAAAATATGGAAATAAAACCAAGAAAGAAAAACTGAAAAGGGTGTATAACTGCATGTAGATGCTCAATAACGTAATTATTAACGAAATATGTGCAAGTACTATGTCAAAAATTTTACCTTGTACGCCGTTTTGTACGGCTCCTTCTCACTAAACTCACTAACAATGGCTGTTAGGGAGGTAACGCCAGTGCAGTTTCCATTTGCCACCACATGAAAAAAATAGTAGTTCTTTCGCCAAAAGCTTCAAAACTGTTTAATACTCAAAAAACACTAAGGCAACAATGAGTCATTATGAAAATAGGAAAGTTTGAAATATAATGTAGAGAACGACAAGGTCTGAATGAACGTAATGGAATTTGAATGTTTTCATCTGTAGAAAATTATGAAAAGGATGAACGAATGACAAATGGCACCTCTATTTCGAAGTACATCGGAAACTTTGTGATTATCGAAACGGCGAGTGCTACAGCCGAAACAGCTAGCCGATGATGCAAAGCGAATCGCTGCCGGATTTTCGAAATGGTGATGTATCTGAAGATTTTACGTACATTTTGTTATCTTTTAACATATCTTGAGCCTTTCATAAGGTTTTTTATGGCACTTATACAGTGCTAGACATGTTTTTTCGGCATTACAGCCTTATCAGTAGTACGGTGTCTTTCGGTTCATCCAATCTCTTGCAGGGGATAAGCCTTCTACATATAAAGGAATCGACGGCGACTAAAATCACCCCAAGTAAGGTGCTGAAATCCTCCGACATTGCAGTGACCAACATTCGATCGTTCACGGCTGGTAAAATGGATCATACGTTTGCATTCAATTGCTTTTGTAGACCTCGCTCATTACAATGTATAATCTGGTAGGATATTTTGAGCCTTTCATGAGGGCTGTTATGCCACTTATACATTACTTGACGCGTGTTTCCAAATTACTGCCTCAACAGTAACACGGTGGCTTTTTGTTCAGCCGATCCCTCGAGGCGGGGGATAAACCCGTCAGTTCGTCGATTCCTTTTTACGTAGAAGGCATATCCTTATGCAAAGGATTGGCTGAACTTGAAAGGCACCGTGCTACTGATGAGGTTGTAATATCGAAACACGTGTTTAGCATCGCATTACTGCCATAACAGACTTCATGAAAGGCTCAAGATATGTTATCAGATTATATATTGTTTAGAGCTAGGTCTATAAAAGCAGTCGGTTATAATGATATGTCGTACTATTGATTGAGAGGAAAAAACAAATTCGTTTTGCTGGCTAGAAAGAACAGAAAATGTTACATACTTCATATTACATTTTTGGTAAATCCACAAATATTTCAAATTTTCAATATCCGTTTTTGAACATGAACAGTTACCTTCAAAAAGAAGAAGAAGAGTCAAAGCTGAACTCTATCAGCCATCGAGATCAGTGTAGCTTAGAATGCTCTATTTGAGCTTGTCAAATCGAGTCGTCAACTTAGGCATATTACATTTCACATGACTAATCATCACATTTACTTTGCGGATCCCAACAATTATTGGTCAATTCGTTCCCTTGCATTCATCATCCCAGAGATCTCCGTATATCTCGCGCTATGTTTCGGTTGATGCTTCAGGAGTTCGCCTTCCTCATAAATGGCCTAGAATAGGGGGATTAAGTCTATTTTCTTTGCAATCTTGAGGAAGGGTCAAGCGAGCACCTTCGTTTCTGACAACTTTACCTCATCAGTAATCACATAGCCACTCCTCTCTCAAGTCATAGTTTAAGACAATGCCTAACTTTTAGTTCTTGCTCAACTCAGCATAGTTGGCGGGAAAGGTGAGAATCATGAATTTTACAAAGATCTGGTTTGCTCTTCTCATTCAAACTCACCATCATTCAGAAAAAAATTGAAAAGGCGAAATATCAAGAAACTAAGAGAGCAATACAAATGTTTCCAGGATAAGTGATATCGAGTAAATTACAAAAATATCATCACAGTTATAGAAAGAGACTAGATCACCTCTCAAAAGTTGCAGCAATGATGAGGAACGCTGACAAGGAGATGAAGATATGTGAGGCAGTGATAATGATTCGCATGTACGACCACCAAGCGGCAGCAAGCAGTTCGGAAGCGAAATAGTCCATGTAAAGGTTGATGGGGAACAGGAGAATATAAGATGCTGAAAGGAATCCTTCAACAAGAGTTGCTTTGATATTTATTTGTTTTTATAGATCTGTCTTCACAGTTTTTTTTTTTCACTGTGCAGATCCCCGTACTTCTAGCATTCAATGTATTCAATTCGTTTTATTTTCGTCTTCTTCTTGAACATCGTATAAGACTCATTGCGCACGTCTCCTTGAAATCTCGTGGATAGCCTGGCTGCGGCGTCCTATAGGGCGTTCGTTTTTGACTGCCAGGGAGCTCTGACAATGGAGCCCGGCCTCTCGAGCGGCGCGACGAGCATCACAACCACTCGGCCACGGCGCCCCTTATCAATATTTAGGTAGCTCAGCCATTATCATAGCGTCGCTCAAAAACACTAGATTATTTTTTTATCAAAAAAATAGTGTATGAAAAGAAAATATTACAAATGTGCCGCTATCATTGTATTGCCTTATTGCTCTCGATATTGAAAACCACCCACGATGCAGAATGATAGTCAAGACATAGATGATTGGAATATGGATCATATATCATTCCTTTTATCCAGTCAGGTTAATAAATCTCCAACTTGTATTCGAATAAAAACACTTTTGAATAATTGCTCTTCCAAAGTCTGTAAGCTCTAATCACTCACCTGACAGAAATGTATCCGCCACCGCAAGAAATATCAAATAAATTAAACTTGTTGATCGATAGCGTCTGTTGCTGACCAGAATGCAAAATAAGAATACGTTGAATATAACTGATATTGAAGCAATAATTGCACCAACAACACCGACGAGGACGAGACTGAAATAGTGAGAAATAAAAAATTCATTTCTTCTGCATTTAGAATATTCATAAAACGATTAGCATTATTGGATAAATAGAGAGATATCCTCTAACAAAGGGAGAGATACTTTTGATCAAAAAACAGATTTTATTTTAGTTCTGTTGCATAGTAAACGGGCCCTAATATTTCGTTGTGCTCACGGCGACACCTATAGATGTCACACTGGCTACTCCGGTGATTTCTATGTCGTCTTGCCTACTTTCACTTTGGCTTCAGTTTTGTAAATCAGTTTTTATTTACGTTTTGACAAACGTTATTGTGAGAGTGCAGGAAAAAAATTCCTGTGACCAGAACAAGTCATCAGAAGAATTTTGATATCTTTAGCTTCACACTGACCAGTTCCGTGATTTGACATGACACCTATAGGTGTCATTTTTCACTACAAAGAACTCGAAAAATCTTAGAGTAGTCTTTTCGCTTTCTCCATTGGTTACCATCAGTCTAGAAAAGCCATTATAAGTATATTGTTTTCTTCAAAAACGGTGACGAACGAGATCTGAGATAGCGACGGGCCAACAAAGCTTATGTTAGAGAGGTTTGAGAAGTGTCTAAAACATTCAAATGGGATTTGCACTCTTTTGAACACTAGACAAAATGAGGTTGCGCTCTTTGAGCTTAACATGGAGTCCTGGGTCTATTACGTCATCAACATTCGCACGCTTGCTGAGTGCCTGGCGGCAGAGACCCGCCAGCCCAACCAAAGTCCAAGCATGCTCTGAAGATTGTGCTCCCCGTTTTATGGGCATTGACAGGAAATGTCGTTTTGGAAACTATTCGACATCAGACATCAGTGCCCGCGACAGACGCAAGAAAAAACTCCGGAAGTTGGCTGCATCAGTGTGCGGGAGCTTCCGAAACGACTTAGTGGCTTCCTTCTCCAGAATGACATTCGACCCGACATGTGCTGGACCACGCTACCACATGGACTATATAGCCCTGATATTACTTCATCAGATTATCATCTCTTCCGCTCTGCGGGAGAAAAAGCTCAAAGACTACAATCAGCTCAAAAGTGACCTCATCGACTTCTTCGTTCGCCGGCCTCATTCTTTCTATGTGGAAAGCAACCTTTTTTTGTGAAGCAAATGGCTACTCATGGATGATTATGGTGGTGATCATGTTGTTGATTAATTGATTCCTGTGATTAAATAACAGTTGAATCAGCAAAGGTGTCGAAATGCGAAAAAAACTATGAGATAGCCCAATACCATCTGTGCTTAGTGCTGATTACGGCTACCTGGAAGGAAAGTATATTCTCATCCAGATCCCTACCAATCACTGATTGATTTGAGCGGAATGCAATGTAGTCCCCGTTTGACATCATTCACACAGCAATCCAGAAGTGCTTACTTGATTTTCTTCGTTCTGTAGTCGCAAATGACAGCACACTGTAGAAATTAAGATTTAATTCGAAGGCTCTGCGGATTCCTGATAAATCTTGGAAGACTTTCTTTGAGCACTTTGTGGTTCGTACGCACATTTCTTTACGTGATTGAAATATTTAGCCTACAGTACATTCCTGCAGATCTGAACCCGTATCTCACTCGTTCCGAGAACGCGTGCTCCAACCCCTTTCAGTACTGACGTAATGTTGTGTGTTCAGGTGTTGTGCTCGTCACTCTTTTTGACAATTGAATGCGCTGTAGCGTAGAAAGAGTGGTGAACAAAACAGACGTCGGTAGCGCAACGGGTCAGAGCACGCGCTTCCGGATAAAGTGAGGTTCACCTGCGAGTTTCGCCTGACGCGAGAATCTTGTGCAATACTCCACATCATTGGGTATAATTGTCATTATTCATAAATTTCGGTTTCCATGATAGGTTTTCCGCATGCTGTATAGATAGCTATTAGCACTTTCGCAATTCGATTCGCTCACTCGTATAGAACGTCTACAACCGTCTTCGATTTTTTTTTCGGGATGAAGCGCATGATGTTTCGCTGTCTTTCTCACTGTGATTCTCATTGGATGTTCGTTGAATCGGCTTTTCATGTTGTCTCAGGATACCTATATGAGAAATTGGACGGAGTGGGTCAATCTTAGAAAGCTCTGGTACGAACTTTCCATTTCCTGAGAGATGGAAGGTCTGGTGAACAAGCAGCAGTGTTGAGTAGTCACCACGACCGTGATGCTCGGCAGTACTAACACTGCGTTACCAACTCCATCTGATCACATTAAAAGGATAAAGGATAAAGCTCTCGTCGTTGATCAGTGCTTGAGGGATGCGTCATGCAGTCGCCCTCATTTTTGAATTTCGTTTGCGTTATACGCATATCTGGCCTTTCTCAATGACTCGCGATACGCTCCCGCTGTACCGAGTCAGTGCTGCTTAATGCTCGGATAAGCCTGAGACCTGTTTGGTACCAATTCATCAAACCCGAAGGGATGGATGATTTGATGAACCATAAGCGTGAGATCGAACCATTGACCTCGTGTGCGACGCAGAGCACCTAACCAGTGCGCCACATGCTGCTATCATTACTTATCTCATTATTATTACTGTGGTAACAATAGCATCCAACATCTTTGCCACTGTCTGTTGAGTCATACGATGATTTATAGCGATGATGACAAATTGTTCCGATGTCAATCACTCACCGACTTTCCTCTGGTGGTATAATTGCGCAGTTTTCCTCCCACCAATTATAATCGTAAACTCCTTTTTCAGTTTGGATTTCGCTGAAGTCCATAATCTGAAATTGTATAAGTAACCTAATGCAAAAGTAAACTAAACATTTACAAAAGAAAAGTGAGTAGCAAAAACATGGACCATTAAAATTTTACAGTAACAACTGCGAGGAATCTAGAATACAAAACAATTCGAAATTGAAGATCCAACATCGAAATGCATGCACAGTAACTGCTTAAGAACATTAGATGTCCATCTAATCTAAGAATGATACAAGAAATTATATTACAAAATGTTACTTTGCTTAAGATGTCTTACACCACGCAGCTGGTGCTTTTCAGTGAACCGTCAAGCACGGTTGTCATGAAATTTCTGAGGGCGTAAAAATGTCACCATGCTCTATGCTAACGATGTGAACATGGCTGTTAGAATAATATCACAACGAGATTTTTATATATTTCTATGCTCGCATCTAAGTATCGGCTCTCCTAGGATAAACCTAATTCAGTCGATCGGAAATTGATGTCAGAGCTTCATCCGTGTAGTGGAATTGGCATGTCAACTCCAAATAAACCCTATTGATAGAAACAGCAGTCTACTTTAGAGCTGTACTTCGTTGTCAACGTAAAACTATCACAATTGAACAAGTTGCGAATAAAGGGTTTTGAGGGCGATTTTTGCATCGCGTTTGTTTATTATGATATTCTCGTACAGCATTTCGTTGAGATGCTTTGAGAAGTGGTAGAATGTAGGCGAAAGATTTTGCTAGCGTAAGGCTGAGTTTTGTAAATAGACTCGATCAACATCTTCGCAGCTCCTGTAGAAAAGAGCTATTGTAGAAGAAGATTCCTCCCTCTTACTGAGCAACATAATGTGCAGCCCTTGAAGTCTCTGGTGCATTTTGTCGATTCTGAATGCACTCTTCTGCGTTAATAGTCTTAGTCGGCTTCAAGAAGCTCTGACGGATCTAGCCAGCTCCGGACCACCAAGCAATAAACATGACCTTCTAAATCGACAGCTTCGGTTTTGGGAAGTACACCGCAGCTTTACCGCCATCTAACCACCAAGACTATCATCTCTGGTTTTCACATTCCGCAGTACCGAAAAAATTATCATTCTGATCATGCTAAAGTAACGATGAGAATACTTCAAAACAGAGATTTGTTCTCATTCATTTCTTCAGATCCTCTTGAACAATTGTAATGGTTGTAGCAAGTTCTCTTGCAGTTTTCAAAGATGAAAATCATGTTTGCTCCAAGGAATCCTTCGGATAACTTTCGTCAATAGCAAAAAGACGTCCACAGCTTCCTTATTTTCAATGTCGAACTCGTCACAACGAAATTTTCCAAATCAGCGTTACACTGCGTGTTCAATGACACTTTTCTGTCTTCATACTTCACTGATTTTTTGAGCTAATTGTGCTGTGCACCTGATGATTTGAATTCCTGGGAGTACATCTGCCAACATTTATATTGTGAAATCTAAGCTAAAATTCATAATTTAATACTGTTACAATCCACACTCAGTTTTCAATTTACGATTTGCAGTCGATCACAATAGCATTACTACTTCATTTGCAAGTTTATCAATTAATGAGCGTTGCAGGATGGATTGGCCGCCAAAAAACAACTTGTTATCAATGGACAATCAGTTTTTCAACAATCTTCCTATTTTAAAGAGTCCCATTGAGTCTAGTGACTCTATTCAAGAGGTTCTCCGTTAGATTGGACTCGATGTCATCACGAGGATCTATATCAAAGAACCAGCAGTCGTGGACAATATTAGCTAACTGAAGTTTGGCATCAAATTGCCGCTAGCATTCAGTAGAAAAATAGGCATTACTCACGCCATGGTCAAATGAAAGCTGAGTTCAGTGGTAAGAGAGCTGTTATTCTTGCCCATTAGAAAAACTGAATAACATAAAGTGAGCTTTCAATGATATGAATATTTCAGAGCTCAAAAAGACCACTGTTCAATCAGTAAATGGAAGAGAAGGGGAATGGACTTCAAAAGAATGCGACACTACTCTTTGCCAATCAACAAACGATGAACGGAAGTGTCCGCAGCTAATGTCAAAAATTCACATCTGCACTTGGATACGACTTTAGAATCACTCTACGACTTTAGAAGAACTTTAGAAAGAAATGGGGTTTGCAGGCTTTACCGTTTTTAAAGAAGACCATCACCATGAGTGTGGAATGTATGAGGAAGAGATAAACGGAAGCCGAAGTTCTTATCACATCTGAAGATGGACAATAAGGATGAAAGGATGAAGCTTTCAGCGTTGATCAATTTGAGGTGATTGAATGCATACTTGGCCTTTACAATGACTCTGGCCTCCAGCTAAATCTGGTCAGTGTTGCTTATTATCCCGAAAAAGTCTGAGACCAGTCCGGTACCATTTTACCGACCCCGGAGGGATGGATGACTTGGTGAGTCATGGGTGCGAGATCGAACCATTGACCTCGAGTGCGACGCAGAGCTCCTCTAACTACTGCACCACATGCGCGTACAATTTTGTTGGAGATCGTTAGGGGTGATCATATGACCAAAAGATGCGCAATGCATGTATAAAGTTCGTAATGAAGTACAGTTACATATCTGATATAAATTTCGAGCAGACTAATTCTCACACTGATGTAAGATAACGACGACTACGAAGGGTAACCCTTTCGCAGCAAAGCAGTGAAACGGTGAAGCGGACGACAGCGTCGAAACGAACGTATGGCTCTAACGACCAACCTCAAAAAAGAATATTTAAAATCCTTGAAAAATAAGTCATCCATCCAACTTTATTAGACATCGTTAGGGGTGATTGAGTGACTATCCAGCCTATGCAATGACTGACAATGAGGTTGTGTGGCTTGCCGATGTATCCAGTCATTATTTCTGTCGGGAAGTCAAATCTGGAGCGAATCTGCCGACTCCGGAGAAATGGATGGTCCGATCGAACGTGTGGATCGTTGAACTGTTGACCACTTGTGTACTAAAGGCAGCTCTAGCCACAATGCTACACGATCAATAAGATTTCAATAAGACAAGACCTTTTGGTAGAGGAATAAAAGGTTTTGAATTGATGGATCCATTAGAATTAGTCCATAATTTTCCCCATCAATTTGCCTCCATCAATTATCGTGCAAGTTGTTATGTGCATCTCTTGCTTACATAATTAGCTGTAGTAAATCACGAAAGTGCTTTTATCCATACAATGAAGTATGGCAAGAAATTGTGATCTTGAAGCGATGAACGCCTCAGTTTGTCAGGCGCGTGGATTTCGACCACTCCTGCTTGTATTGCACCTCCAACCATTGTGCTTCATGCGTCACCATCAAAGTAAAGGAAAGAACAAAAAAGGTGTAATTCAATGGATGAAACCTCGATTGTTACCGGGTGTTACTCGCAAGTACACTCATTTATTATGAAAAAAAGGCATATGTTCTTCGTTGACTTAGCTGAAATAACAAGGCTTGCAAAAATAATTTATTCAGCTAACGTCTCACGTCTTCGTCTTCTTTAGAGCCGATGTTCATCGAATGTCACCAGTCGTTCTGCCCCTACGTCATCTTCATTTTCGTCTCGTTCGAGTCGAATCTTCTCCAGTGATGTACCGCTCAGGAAGAATCTTTTTTGGCAATGCTCTTATATACAGAACGGATGCTAAGGACACTGGATACCCGTTGATAACATTCGTATTTCATTAGAGAATCAGTATTGCCTACTGAGGTTCTCCATTTGAGTGGCGCTTTACCGAAAACGATTCGACTAGAATGACAACGAAGGCGAAACCACAATGAGGGCGAACGACTATGGACACTGGATTTGATTCATCTGCTCTGAGAAAGACGAGGACGTCAAAACGTTAGACCAATAAATTTTTTATCGACTTCGTGCTACTGGTTTAATACTAATCTGGTAAGGTTATAACATGTTTTGAGTCGTTAAGATTAAAGCGCTAAAAGGCGCCTGTTTCACTCAGACCTTAACGGCTGAAAACATGTTATAACCTTACCAGATTGTTCTAGATAGATCATAATTGTTCTGAGCGAGGTTTATAAAGAATTGGTTGAATGAAGAGGTATGAGTCAGGGGTAATCTACACCTGACTTGCGGTAATTCATTACACGGTGTCGATTCTTTCATAGAAGAGTACAGTCTCACGGGATGGCCTGAGAGGGTCTGTGCTACTGAGGAGTTCAGGTAGGACGAAGCAGACGCCTGTCTAGCATTTAGATCTTGACGGCACAAAACATGTTATAACTATCAAATTAGAATTGTTTCAAGAGAGGTCTATAAAAAACGGCTGAATGTAGGGCTATCGGTTTGATTTTCAAGAACATATGATTGATTGGTAATGCGGAATCTAGAGGGAGGTTGATTCTCAAATCACAACAGCAATATTATGCAAAGCCATTAGATCAAGCGAAATGGATAGAAAAGAGCGTTGACGTTGGACGGTTCACGATAAATTAGCGTAGAAATGAGAGAGGGAAGGGCTTGATATGTTGATGTGGTGAGCCAGGATTCAAATTAGCACGCACAATCAGTGATATAAGCACTGAAGTTAACGCGAATACGAAAGATTGAAACGGCATTGAAGGGTTCAATGTATTTATCCTGTTAATGTCTTTTAAATAACAATGAAGTATCGGTGAAGTGCCGCTATGCTGCAATGTAAAGGCAAAGCAAGGATTTTGACAATATATGATAAATAACAAAAACAGTTGTCATTAATATCACAGAAGTCCGGCATCTGGTAGCGATCAAATTTCGCCCAAATTCAATGGAGTCACTAGCGACTGTGGTGTTCGTCGAATATAAGTCATGCAGCGTATCATTTGCACCCGTCTCCATTCTCATCCACATTTTACAGGAACTATTCAATCAGTGCTGTGGCTTGGCTTTCTTCATAAGGAGTGACGACTAATGTACCAATCAGATTCCTCGTAGACTTTCGGTTGCAGAAGAGAAAATAAACGATCATTTTAGTCTGAGCCATATGTAAGTATTTCTATCCTGTGGATGATTAAGAAAAGTGGAAGATGGTTTGCTCTATAACCAACTATTACAAGTTGTTAATTCGCGAAGAGTATTCCCAGTGTATAATCATGATCGCCTTAGCAACGTGTTAACAGCTCTAACCTTTTTATTTGATTTTCGTAGCAAAAATCTGCTTTTTTTTTTGCGCTGAGTAGTAGGTGACTAGCAAATATGAACGTAAGCTCACTCATGCGCAACTAGATTTGTATGAACACAAAATTGTATATAATTCGATTGAGCACAACAGAATGATTAAGTACCGCTGATTTATGAGCGCGATAAGTTGAATAGAGTTCATCATTTGTTATTCAGACAGAAGATTGCAAACACCTCAGGGGCTATTCAGCGATATCGGTTGTGCATCTCGGAAAAGACTTGCAATTGATAGGTCATTAATCTTTTTAGTCAATTTCGCTGACGATCAGCAGCGATTTCTGAGATAATACAAGAGAAAGAGTTGGAAATGGGTCTAGTAAGAAAAGTTTCAGTATACGAATGTATGCATGTATTTCCAGAAATAATTGTTGCTGTTTTCGATGATTGGGACCTGGTTAAATTTGGTAGCGTTGGACGTTGAAAGGGTTGAGCGTCAGGCGTAAGAGTCAATTACAGCCGCCGAACATCCCCACTTCATCTTCACACTATATGTGAAAAACAGCAACTGAATTACCTGTCATGATTGAAGCCTTCTGTAACGATGAATGTTGAGAAAATTGTAGGAGAATATGGAAAATCACTTCAAATAGTGTAATCAGATTTAGAAATCAGAAGAAAAAGTAAGTATTTGTGAAGGACAGACCATTGTTCAAGTCGAAAATTATCACTTCCTTCAAGACTACACAACTAAAATAGCAAGATGTTACTAGAAAAATGTTGCCAAATTGAGTACAGCAGAGAAATTACGGCAATCTATGTGTCGGATCACTACTGGAGGATAAGACGTGACCTGTCACAAAACTTTATGAATTCGAACCTGAGAAAAAATTTCCAGAGAGTCAGTCAAGTGCATTATATTTGCAATATTACACAGAATACCTCCCATCAATTTCATGTAAGGTGTTCAAACTGCTACTATTAAAGTTTCAAAGTTATTTAGACTTCCTATATAATCAAATTCACACGAGAAAATGAAGAAATTTATTTGAAATGAAGAAGAGAATGAATGCACTTGTCGAATTATGGAAAGTTCAATAATCCTTAGCGGATTAGTTGCAATGGTCGCATCAGGACATCCATAGAATCAAAAAGAAAACCGGAAAATTACAGAGAAGAATCCCAGCAGAATTTACGTCTTTTACCCTACTTCTTATACCTCACCTATATGATTTTGCTCTTCTACCTTAACACATCCAGATTTGAGAAAAAAAAATCATGCCAGAAATCACAAGCGGCAAATATTTTAATTACGGATTTCCTAAAGCACTTGAGGTAAGTTACTCTATCATATTCCATCGTACAGCTATACCCTCGTAAACTTTGCCCATTAATCCCATTCGTTTTCACTTGCTCTGACAAGATTCTTTTGTTATACTGCGTCAATTTCGTTATTGATAAATGGAATTTTTTCGAAAAAAAAAATCTATCAACTTTGTGGGCAAATCAGCAGGAAGGTGATTTAATATTAATTATGCAATGCTTTTATATGCATTCTTTATTTTTACTGCCTTCTAGCAGTGGGTAAGATGTCGTAATGTATCTCAGAAATCTGGGAAGTACGCTAAACTCTTACCTCATGCGGGAATTGGAACCGCTTCTCACGTGTACGGGGAGTGTGTGCTACCACTATATCACCAAAACCACCTTTTTGCTACCACTTTTTCTGATCATTTGAAAAGTTTTTACACTATGATACAATAAGGCAGGCGAATGTGAGCGGCGAAGAGCTGGGAGCAAGGTAGATAATTGTTAGGATTTAATTTAAATTTAATTCTATCGATATTGAATAGCATACATGGGAAAAACAGATTCCTTAGGGCAGCAAGCAGAACCAGCAAATCCAAAATTCTTCATGGGTGATGTGCGCAAAGATTAACCTAACGGAACTTGTACAGTAATTTGCGAAATGTGCGTTGAATTAATACTTAGTAACGCGGATAATTAGGCGGATCGTCTCTACGAGTTGTGCGGACTTCCGCACATTTATCTTCTTTTCGTTTTTTTCGCTCATACACTAGTACAATCTAGTTGCAAGCACGTTCGCCCAATGTGTAGGTTCGCCTAAGGGGTGCGTAAATTCTTGTGGAGTATGCACTGAATTTCTTTCATTATATTTGTCGCCTGTTTTTTCATTTCATTGCCAATCCATGAATGTCTTGCCATCGACGTATATTCTTATGGATCTGGTTCAGAAAAGGGTTTTTAGCATTTGAGCTGCTCATTTTCGACAGATGCTGTGTAGATCGGTTATATTTTAGAGAAATTTGTCTTAGCGCTCTATGAGTAGTGCGCAGTATTCTTGACGTCTTTGAAGCATCAGTCCATGTCTCGTCTGCATAACAGAACGCTGAAAGGACTGTCAATTCGAAAATGTGAGCACAGAGATTTGGGACCATTACTTGGTCGCTGACTTCTACAAAGGCTACACGCAACTCATGTCGCTTTTACTCATCTGTCTAATTCCTTCTTCACACTGTTCTACGTGTTTACTGAATGATTACGGTATACGTACAAGCTGGCCTGTGTAACTAGAGGGCCAGTTAATTCGACTTAATCCTTCACAGCATAGCTTCTTTGTAAAGTGGGTCTTCACTCTATTTATCTGCACTAATCTTGTATCCTATTTTGCTGAGTTCATTGGGCATCGCTGCTGCTTGCTGGTAGTTCTTCAAGAGATGACGATGTGGACAACAAAGCGAAGATCTGATAGGAACTTTTCATCAATACGTATGTCTTTCTCGTCCTCATCGTGTGATTTCGTTATCCACTCCATTGCAGCAGTAAACAGCTTTAGCGATATATGCGACCTCGTCCAACTCTTCTTATTATAGGTATGATAAAGAAAAAGGTGAGTGAACGAGTATTTTTTTCTATTTAGCCGTTCCGAGTTGTTATTGATATTATCTATTGAATATCAGCATGGAAAATTACAATACATTTGATAATGCAGCATGAATATTATTACAGCCGTGGTGGCTTACGTTTCGGCAAGATTCGCCATCTTCATAGCCTGGAAAGGTCAAATCATTCAGTCAAAAGCCTCCATAATCTCAGCAGAACACGCATATGCTTAGATGTTTTAGGTATTTCAATTATTCATTGAAGACCTCCCCACTAAGAGTCAGTGCGTAAGTGAGACTGTGCCTGCTCAGCCCGGGAAGATTAGCCTGAGGTATGGTGCGAGTTCACGCGTTATTACCAGACATTCCTCTTTGAGATTGATTTTTGGGCCTTTACTTTATATCCAAAAGGCTTCCAAAGTTTTGTGCGCGGATGTTCTCGATTTCTGTGCGAGGACGTGAATCTGACGTCAAAATCTGCCCCTTTATGGTTTTGTTTCTTGTGCGTGCCTAGTGGAGTTTTAGGGTCGGAGTTACGTTTCCCAGCTAAGAGCTCTTTTACACGGATGCAGAGTGGTCTATCCGTTTCGCCAATAAATTCATCTCTACACGCCTCGCAAGATATCAGGTGAAATGTACCAGATCTCATGCAATCGCCGTCTCTGCCGTTGGGACAAACTTTAAAGCCATTGGTTTTGCAGAGGCGGTCATGTAGTCGGTTGCGGTAAGAGATAAAGAGCTTGTAGAGATGCTTACCAAACATGTTGAAGAATAGTTATGGAGTTTTCTTCTGTTACTCTTCTCAGTCAAGATGACTGTATGCGGCGTTTTTCACCGATCTGGGATTTTCTTTCTTAAGGGAGGATAATGGATGAAATGTGTGAAATGCGGCCTTCGACTCTAGCGAGGTCGGCCGTGATGTTATCGGGCTTTGGCGTTGGGCCTTCTTCGTGTTTCTGTCGCTATATAAATTTCAGGTAACTTTTCTTCAGCGAGTATGTCAAGATCCTTTGAAGACCGTGAAACAGAAATGACTGGTGTAGAACACTCATATTCATATTCATGGCATGGCGGAAGTGTTGGCGATCTCATTTTTCTTCACCACGACTAACAGCGGAGTGTCATATTCGCACAAGTCTTGAGGGCATTTATGCTTGAGGGGAAACTGCTAGAAAGCTTAATTTGCTACTTACTGCTACATACTATATGCTGCTAGAAAGCTTGATTTGCTAATGATTGTAACAGTATCTTCTGCTCTGTGTAAATGTTCTTTCCCTTCAGTCTTCCTTCATTCTCGACCGACTCCTTGGTGGTTACAGAGATGGATTCGATCTTTCTCGTTGAGGGACTAAGAAATCTGGGCACGTCTTCTAAGTCCTTCGGCAAACGCCCGTAGTCTTTGGTCGGTTCTTCATTAATCCTTCACCTATGTTTGAACAGGTTTCTTTTGAGAGTTTTCTAAATCATAAACAACTTGACTTTTCCTTCTTGGTCGTTGACATGAATCTTTCGTCAGCTTACGGCTGCAATTGAATTGATGTAAGTAAATAATAAAAGATTACTTAAATCTGATGGTGAATTCTCTTATTAGAAATTCGGAGAGTACTTTAACTGCACTACTCAGCTATAAGTGTCAACGGTATAATCTATTATAGCTGCTAATGCTCTCTAAATTGTCTGAAAATCTGCATTTTGGAGCTTTGGTTTTTTAGTACGATTTTTGAAACGAAACTGCATGATTTTAGCATCGCTCAACGGCTCATTTTCTTGCAAATATTTTGGTTTACAACTCGCTTATACGTGCGTTGAGATGGTGTGTCCTGGGAACAAAGTCGCTTGATACTCATGCCAAATAACACATAGGGGAAAGTGCTAATGACGCGGCGCGCAAGAATAATGGAGCTTGGGAGAAGACACGGTTGCAGAAAGGACAGCTGGGAAGTGGTTCAAGTATAGACAAGTTGTATGTCAAAATTCTCTCAAGAAATGAGCAGTTATTTGATGCCAAAATCAGCAATTTTATTACAAAAACACAATGTTTTTATGCAACCTGTTATTTTTATTATTGCCTGGTCGGGCGCCATAAATAGCCCACTGTATGAATCCTAGCCCATCTTGCATTCGATTCGTTTTCCTATATCGACTATCCAAGTAGATCCGAGAATTTCATGTGCCGATTAAGGATTGAAGTATCTTTGGTTGCTGATTGAGAATTTTTTGGCTTTGACACGAGAGTATTTCAATTCCGACCAAGTCGAATCTCCCTGGAATTCTAAGACAATCGTGAAATGGCGTTTGTCTGCAAAATCACCTTGACAAATACAGTGTAACACACCATTCCTTTACCCATAAGAGATTTGAGGCTTTGTGGCCTGGACAAGATAGAACCAGCTTCTGGGTGGGCCGTGAATTTTATGCAACCGTATAAAAAACAAACTCAGTAAGTGAGCATCATGCTCCCAATGCCGATGAAACTATGAATAATGTGCAGAAACAAATGAAAGGAAGTAAAAGGAAAGAAAGGTAATAAAAGAGCATTATAAAAGCCGCAAACTCGACTGCCGGTCATAAACGTCAGGTAATACCATCATCCGACTTAGGGTAATTATTTTTTTTTACTCGAGGTCTATTCCTTTAGAGCATTATTCAGCCTGGAGGGATCGACGGAAGCGAGGGAGGGTGCTACTGATGAGTCCCAATAGGACGAAATAGGGGCCTATATAGCACTAGACCTATCGGCTCAAGGCAAGTAATATCCTTATCAGATAAAAAGAGCGTTAATAATATTACTATTCTTTCTTGCTGTTTCTTTTGCGCCGAATACACTTACGCGACAATAAGTTATTTTTGCCTGGCAGCTGCACGGAGCGACGCCTAATTCCACGATGTTACGGATTTGTCGCTTATTCGACAGCAGGTGACATTTTTGGAGATAGACTTCAGAATTTAGAGGTCTGAGAAGATGCTGCATTACAGAACCGACATTGTTCCATAGCGCTGTGGGTATGCTCGGTTTCTGTGCTACTGAATCTATGTTACCATAATTATAAACCAACTGTTGGTATTTTGTAATTATTATTTGAGCCAATATGTCATGTGGTCTGTTGAATGGCCTGACTTATAGAGCCTGATACACGTGTTCAACCTTGACAGTCTCATCAGTCGTGCAGTTACCCTTCGTCTATAGCCAGTCTTCTCTTTGGAAGCCACTGGAACTGATTAATCGAATTCCGACAAGAAATCTCAGGATATCAAACCTGCAATTTGACAGATGCTTTTTTGTGTATTTATGAAGGTCGAACGAAAATCTTCTCGGTTGAACAAGTTATCGACAGAGCACAAAAAAAAAGCAGAAAAGCGTTAAAAATAAGAAATTTTCACTTAAAAATGACTTTTTTATCGTGTAAAGACGTTTTATCGCATACTTTTTTTCTGCAAGCTATAACTTGTAGAGTGCCTTTTTACCGAACATGGACCGTAAAACGCTGCTCTCTGCATCTAAGGTTTTTATAAAACAAAAATTATACTTGGCCGATTTTATCAATTCCGGCTGCTCTGATTGGAACATGGCGTACTAAAATAAGCGTTAACTAGCCAGGTGAATCATTTTTGCTATAATCGCAATTTTGGTGACATCATTACAGTGTTTTATAAAGACAATTATATATCATCAGGATTCGTCTGTTACCTGTGGTGACCGGCTCAATGGTAGGTAAAAATGCTGGGTTAGATGGAACAGTTAATGGGACTATGAGTTCAAATATAGTTAAAGATGAGATTGAACTCCTATATGAACACACTCACATTTTCTCACGTCCTCATGACAATACCACTAGAATTCTGTCAAAGTAATGGACCATTTGGAGATTAATGCCTATTTCACTGTATGTGAAGTGATGTGTTTTTCTTCAAAATAATTTTTATGAATAGAAATATAAAATACTGCATCTTCATATTCTAAAACTGATAATACATATATCCAATAATGTTGAGTGAGATGCAATACTTATAACGTCAGGCGGAATTTAAACCTATATTTCACCATTTCTCGAGAAAAAAAAATTATTCACGCCACTTAAAAAGAATTCTGGCTTATGGAAACAATGACATTGAAGGCAGTATCGATCTCGGCTTGGTTTCTCAAGCGGTTCTCGCATAGAAAGTTATCGAGAGTTTGCTCGAATAAATGGGAGGCCTGGCAAGTGGGACGAAAGACCCAGATCTCCGTGACCAAACTGGATCAGCTTTTGTGTGGGTTGAGTGACACAACACCGCCACCCGTGATAAAGAAACATTAGCCCTATTTTCATAATCAATGTGGACACAGCCATTGAACTTTCCGGCAAATTTCGTCTACTTTCTCTACTTTCATCCACCTTGATCATTTCACACGGACTGAGAAAATTGTGGTGGATCAGACCAGCTGTTCACTGCCAAGTAGTCAGTATAGCGTTCTCTTAATAAATTACGGCTCTCGGAAGTGCCTCCGAGCTTTATCCAAGTCCGAGCACAAAGTGATCGCCTACGATTCTCGGATAGCATAAACAGCCTTGAAAGGCTTAAAATATGCTGTCATGAAGCATGTAGAGCTTGGATTATCTCATCACACGTAACAATGCAGTCAGCAGGAAAGTCGTTCTGATTGAGGCGATGAAGTGCCAAGGGAACCTCAAAGCGACAATTTTTTTGCAAAATTCGTGCAGCACTTATTCAACTTCCCAGTTTTCTAAGACCTAAAATAATTGAAATGATTATGCATAGTTCTTTTGCAAGTCTCTAACACCTGTGTACTCATTTGCTTCTACGAAACCCTTCGAATCATCTTTGTGTTTAGCAGAAGCATGAGCACAATCTGCCCCATCTTTGAGATCGCAATCGCCGCGGGAACTTTTTGATGGTAACGTTGCAATTCGCATTGGTCAGACAATTCCGCAGTAACATCTTGTTAGCTCTGTAACGATTTGTGTTTCTGAGTTTGAATTCATAGAAAAGAGCTTCATAAAATTGAAATTTCAGTTTAGAGAGTTCTGGAATTGTAGCTTTTGAATTTGTTAAAACACAATTAATATCGACATTAAATCTTATGGGACAAATGTGCCCAAAATAAACTTCTTACGGTACAGCGATGAAAAAAATTACTAGCCCATACAGAATAGAAATGAGATTGAAAATACAACTCAAATTTCCAAGCAACTTCATTAAGGAGCGAGTGATAAGATACAATGGAGAACTCATTGATAACAAATAAATGACTTAGATTGTGATCTGTTGGATAGACCTGTCACACTGAACGAAAGTGTAAGCTGCACTCCTCTTGAAATGTCAATCAAATTGAAAAGAATTAGGCTAGAATGCTGCATTCGCAGGACGGAATGAGGTTGAGCAACTCGGTTAAATGAGAGAAAAATCCTTCAAGAGCTTTGTGTGATTTTCTAACTTAATATAAAAAACGCCCCCTCTACTATGATGATTATATTGGACTATTACTATCCTTGTATGCTGGGAGGAATTCGTTATTTATTAGAGTAGTCATATAATAATAAGGTGCTGTTAACAGTCATCACGTCACTCAAAGAAGTTAGCATGTGCTGTAGCGATATCGTAGGATAATCGTCAGGGATTTCGAACGCTTTATGGGTATTGAGCAAGTTACTTAATTTGATTGCAATGTTTTGAAAGTGTCAGAACATCGAATGCTAAGCCATATACAATGAAGACTAGAGAAAAGCTAAATGACGGTAGATACAGTTTAGATGTAAGCGAGCTTTTGTTTGCATTATCTCTGCAGCACTTTAGAAGCACGATCGATCATGGAAACAAATTAAGCTGAGTATTCAGATTTACTTTTACAGTTTATATTTTTAGGACGCTTGAAAATTCACGACCAAAAAAACTGGCATGTGATGCCGCTTACAGGTGTAATGAATATTGTTCTATTTATGATGTAATCAACATTTTACTGGTGATATCTCAGCTCTTCTAAAAGTAGCAGTCTAGAAGTTCTGCCATTGAAATATAATAGGATATAGCAGTTGTTCGGGGTAATGACTGCTATACTGCCGCCCGTGAAATAGTGCGCAGGTTTTCCTACTCACATAGGGTGCAACTGGTCACTATGTAAGCCCCTATTTTATTTCAATGCATTACGCTCACAAGAAAGCTTTTCTCGCCAAATATCCTCTGTTGAAGAAATTTTCAATAGCCTGTAATAGTGTTCAAAATCGCACACTGACCCAGCAAATTCCTTGTCGACTTCATAACGAATTCGCACAAATTAATGTCGATAATATGACTCTGTGCGTGGGAATTTCGCATCCATTGGGGACGAACATTGACTCTTTGAAATGGAGATACTGGCTAACAGACGGAAACATTTATGTCATAGTCACTACATTTCTATCAGGAAGAAATATTGCCAGATCATCCTGAAGTTCGTTAACTTTCAAGATGATCGCAACGCTCGGTGACTGTGAAAATAACAAACACGGGACTTGAAGAATGTTCCCTGAGTCCTCGATTATTGCGATTTGTAGAAAGATGTAGAGTCGTCAATGGAAATAGCATTTACTTCTACTCGGTCGTCACACAGTTGTATCTTCAACATGCGACGTTGTCTTGTTAAGGGAAAGAAACGTAGTGAACAATACAAATTGATTTTAACGTAATCAGAGACAAATTACCTCTTCGATTTAGAAAAAAAACCAGGACATACGTTTTTTCTAATTGTTACAGTCTCTTTTAACCAAGAAGGGTTTTTTGGAACCTTCCAAAGTATTATTTGGAGCGCCATAGTGATTCATCAAGCGGGAATTCCATCCAGAAGGTCACGGTGACGTCTCCGATAGCAGTTTAATCCATTTACCCCATTAGGGCACTATAGTGTCTATAGCGCTCTGGTCCTTCCATGACCACGTGTTTACACTTTGATACATGCATCCTCGAAACTACAGCCTATGAAGTCTGTGTCTTCATGACTCTAGCTTTTTTGGCTTTTCTAAAAAAAACCGAATCGAAAATTAGAACGGCGATCCCAAAAAACCAGTTTAAGATGCTACCAATGATTGCCGCACACGTAAAAGTCGCACTTCAGTTACGCACTCGATTAAGGGACCAACTACGGTGTAATTGAATGGGGAGAAATGGGTTAATCGAATCTCCTGACGTACTGGCATAAATTTGTTGTTTTTATTTTCAAACAGCTTTAGATTTTTAGGCAGTGTTTTCAACTGACTTGGATTATAGATTCGTATTCTGTGGAGCTGTCAAATCTTTAAGTTTTCAAGTACTTTAGTACGACGTAAGGTTCTAAATTAGATTATACAATCTGGTTAAGGCCTCTGCGAAGTACCATGTCAATCTGTGAAAAGTGACAAAGGTTGACAAGTGCCATTCCACTTCGTCTATTTCTCAACTAAATTTTGTGATGTGAAGATACCTCATGCGTATGTCTTGTGGTAGCTTCTTGAAAAAGTATGGTAACAGGCAGAATAATGGTCAGACTAAGTCATCCATTTGTTAATAGATTGAAAGACGCGTGAAATATACACATTGCATTTTTCCTGAAAATGCGTGCATTGCGCTGAAATGACTAAAAACCGTCACTAAGGAGATCGTTTTCGTCCTGAAACACTTGCAAGACGAAGACAAGCTAATTTGGAAGTGTCGTCTTTCAGGGATCGGATCTCCAACACAACGTGTTCTGGGGCTGACTAAACAAAAAAAAAACTAATGCGAGAACAGTTCAAGAACAGACTCACCAATCGAGAAACTTCTGATAAATAATCAAGCAGAGTTGTGAGAACTTGGGCGGAGAGATTACAAATATGCTTTCTCTCAAGGGTAGAGAAACTATGAGAGATTCACTATTGAACCAAGCATTTTATCACGCATGAAATCGTTAAAATTACCATCTCTATGAAGTGCATATAGTCGTTCAATGGATTCAGACGTGCGAAGTGTGGTGATGCGCGGCGTAAAAACAATAGGAAGCAGCTTTTAGCTACTGCTCAAATTGAATAAGATCGTTATCTCGAGAAATTCAGCAAGAAACTTGCCACTGGTTTCTAACAGACCCCGACTTCAAAGTAGAAGAGTCTTATTCAGAAACAAAACAACAATTTCACACTCACTTCGAAGCGCTAAAGGAATTCCAATTGTACTTGTCCATAATCTAACAAGTTGGTTGAATTTTTTACGCCAGATTTACAAAGCTACGCCAAATCACAATTCGTCTTATATACAGTATAATCTGTAGTATCAGCGACTAAGAATAAGGCAGCTTATCATTTCCGCCTCTCTTTGATTTTGGTATCCCCTTCAGAGTCCTCTTGCAATTTCTAAACGGTTTATACACGGATTCATTTGTATGCTTATTTGGCTTTTTTTGCTTTACCTTTTTGACTTATTGCTTTACCGAACCTTTACTTGGATGCCGTTTGTAAGGCGTCCAATCCCACTTGGTCGCCGTCTTCAGGTGTACTATCGCCCATACACGCCGACTCTCTTCTGGTGCACTACACATACAATGCATTTTTTCTTCCTATTCACCCATTTTTTAGTCAATAATTCTTGAAGCACATTGATTGAGGGATGCAAAAGCTATTAGCATAAACGTATAATTGTGCCCAACTAAAAACAGTTGAAATGTTCACATGATGTATGTTAGGTCTGAGATCTTTCATTCCTTGGTGATTCCCTTCCGAATACAACATCGAATATACGATATAATATGATTGTTCCTTCACTCAAATATTTATATTGAATATACTAGAGTGCATGAACAAGAATAGTAGATTTTCCTCAAGGAAGAAGTACTTAGTGGTAATTAAATGAAGGAGTCGGACGTGCAAAAAAGAATGAAAACGAAAACGTTAGTAGGAAAGCATTATAAGACCAGATTATCTTGGCATCCGAATACGAAGCTCAAATCGTACATCCTAACGATCTTGGTATCTGAATATGGAACTTAAATCATACATTCAATGAGCATGCCTCTTACAATTGATTAATTCGAACACCAGTTGTTACATCTTTCCCACCAATCGAAGCAATTGATTCTACCATGCTTGTTTCTAGATGAGCGAAAGTCTTCGAAACGGAATATTGACGATTTTCCAAAATCCCGAAGTATTCCGGCCATGTGCACAGTTCTTCGCTACATAATGGGGATTACGTGCAAAAATTGTATTGATCATAAAATGATAAAAAAATTGACTTTTGTTTCTGATTTTGGACGAAATCACGAAATGTTAGGTAGCAGGCAACGACCATTACTTCGTTATTTCGTCGCTGGTAAATAGTGCAGACGATACTATATTATATACTGCTGACAAGTCCTATATGACCAGACCTAGAGCGTTGAGGGAAAGGAAGCAGAGAACGAATGATTCAATGCAGTACGTAAATATGTGATGGTTGGTGTGGAGATGAATTCGGGCTAATTGCGATTCAATGAACGTGCAGGGCAGTATCACTCACTCTCATCAAAGCTCTGCATTTGATTTGTGCTCTCAAAGAGCGTATTAGTTAATTTTTGTGGAGCAGAGCAAAATATACCAACCAACCACCAAACTTGAGTAATCATCTCACGAGATTAGAAAATACACGTGGTTATTGGTCTGAGATCGCCGTCTAACTCATTAAGGCTTCCTTCTCTCCGAGGTCGACAAAATTAATATCAAACTTGTCTGGGAGATTCCCAACAGTAGCTTGACAATCTATACAGATTCTTTGTCCTATTATTTTATCAGTGATGGACTTTAACAAGTATTCATCTAGGAATGTTGAGTGGTAGGTGAAAATTTCACCTCACACGGGAGGTAAACTCTGCTGCACCTTACTGGAATTGCGTGCTACTACTGCTCCATCGAGGCCACCGCTTTGCTACCACACTTTCTTCTATATGAACTATCGCAGCTCTCAGCAACCAACCATTAACACGTCGACAACGATCTGAGTTATTTTCGAATTATAACGCACACCACATGTGCGGCATCACGGCGCGGCGGGAGTTTTCATTATCACACCTTGCAACAAAAATTTAGAATTTTGTTTGGTATTCTCAGGTACTGTGGAGATATTAACATGATGAAAGGATGAAATATAAGAAAAGAGACCTCTATAAAAAGTTCTAGATTCAAAAATGTTTATGTATAAAAAATCATCTATGTTTAAACGGGAAAAGCACGTTCTTGTGAAAGGAACATATTTCCAGCTGTTACATAACTTCGTTTCTTTGCTTTTCATCAATGTTTTTGCATTCATTCGATAGCCTGAAATATGCTTAATTTTCCATTAGGTTTGCTTTGTAAAATGACTTCTGTTTCACTTCTTACTAACGAAAAAAGCAAACGTTTTGCAAGCAGAGTCCGTCTTAGTGAGTATTTGCCTATACCCTCGAGATTCGAGAATTTATGGGAGAGCATCGCCATTGCTTCTGCAACAGATAGCTTTGTCAACGTCTCTTCTATCAAATGTTATCACTTACTAGCGACGAACTTTCTTCTAATGACGAAAAAAATCCACATCTCATTAGAAAATTACCACAACTAGCGGGCCGCTCTCGCCTCGCCACGGCGCCGCGTGCCGCGCAGAATTTCAAAGTCGTTGTCAACGTGTTAAAGGGTTTAGTAGGCTAGGCCCATATCGGCGTCAAACCTTGCTGAGCTGACAGCTACTGGCTATGTGTGATCTACATAAGTTCTTTGTTTCAGTTTTCAGCTGTCGCATGAAGTCAAAAATATTCATCTACGAATGTTGAGTGGCAGGCGAAAACTTGAAATCCGGATAATAACTTGATCCCTCGCTAGTCCGTAAAAATTCATTTCACAGAACAGGTATGCACTCAGTCAGCTCTAACAGTGCTTGGAGAAGCTGTCGTGTTGTCAAAGGCATTGATCAACTTCGCACACTTTATCCTCTAAACTTTCAATATCGCTGTCACTAACATCAGCCATGTACGCGAACATTCAGTATCCATTTCAAATTAAGAAAAGTGTTCCTATTCGATAATTAAACTTCATTTCACGGTCCTTGCTTCCTTCGATGTTGTTATTGAGGCGCTGCCATCAGTTCGAGACACGCTCAATCACATAAGGAGTGAATTTCCTCTGAGTTACTCAAAAAAAAAAACTTTGAAGTATGTCTGACGCTGTTGTTTGGCATGACTTTTACCTTCTAAATCTAGTTAAGCGAGACAGTAAAATGCAAAGTATGAGTTACTGTCATGAATTTTCAAAGTCTATCCCCTTCCTCCACCTCGCAACACCAAATAAAAAGTTTAGCTTGCAACAGGACAGAATCTGAACTATAGCACAATAGATATAAATAATTCCTCAAATTGTTCTCAAAATGAAGTCGAAAAAGGATTCTAGGAAAACATAATGGAAGTCATTATAATCCTGTTAGCTGGGCTTTTTCTTCGGTACGCATCAGCATAAAGTCCTTCATTCCTTCTTTATAGTTAACGTTCACTTTTCTACATTTCACCTTTTCTTTTTATTCTTTCTGTTTTTAGAGCTTACTTACAAGATCTCATTACGCAAATTTTACCTTATTTCGTTGGTTGAAACAAAATGTGTTTGCGATATTGCGAATACAAACGCACGCGTTCACGATTTCATTTCACGATTTCATTTTGCTAATTTTAAAACGAAATTTTGTCGAATATTTAGCATCGGTTATGTTGTCAGAATCAGGTGAACCGTATACGTAATGTGTTTTACCGACAAGCGATTGATGGAAGCCGTTGCCGACTGGTTTACTCAAGATGTCAAATAAGCAAAAGTTTTTACGAACGGCAACTCGATGGTCTACTTTCCAGACAAAATGTCCTAGAGAGAAAAATAACGCTCAGGATTCTTAAAGCAAGGAGAGCCTCTTACTGACCACTCTTGCACGCAACAGGAGAAAATGGAAAATTTTTTGGCGCCCACTCGAGTCGCTTGACGATCAACTTGTGGGCAGTACATACAGGTGATGTTCTCAAAGTGGAATAGAAGCGAGATTTTCACAGATAAAAGAAAAAAATGAACACTTGGACAGGATATTCGGCAGCAGTCTTAGCCTTCAACCACTATTTTATTTATTCTTAAAAGTAGGTGCGGGGAAGTGCAACCATAACAAGCTACAATGTGAGGAAAACTTGAAATCTGATGTTGTGTAATGGACTCAAACCGACAGTTGCCCTTTCCGGAAAGGTTCACCTTCGCATCACGCAATATTTGCCATCGATTTGTCTTTCTCACAGGCGTGTATCAACCTCCCAAATAACAAATTGCCTTTTTAACCATGTCTTCATCGTGATTGGTACTCAATGCCGACATATGCTCCCTGAATCAACTACGTTGATGAGTGATTACCTACTCAATCCTTGCTAATCTGGTACTGATGAGTGTGCCTCCGAAAAAGGTAGTTCTCGATTCGAATCCATTACAGAAAAATTAGCAGATTTCAGGTTTTTCTCGAACCTCATCACTCTGAAAATTCGACAACAGTTCTACGAGAATTCCACCGTGACCATAATCTTCTGCAACAACCATCTACTCGCGCGATTACCAGTGGAGTCTTTATTCGTTCAGTAGAGTTCATTTCCACAACATAAACATAGTCGTCACACTTTTATGCATAATCCTTTCTAACAATGTCCTCAACAAAAAAGATTAACACAGATGGTCCGTCCGACTACGTCGTAGCATCGGTCTTATATTAGCTGAACTTCCTGATGGGATTCGCAACTGCTTAGCTTGAAAAACTTGGGGAGACACCATGGTGCACATGGAGATCCATTAAAGGACATACTCTTACTACTATGATGTATAGCACACTGCCTGAGTAGTTACATGTCATGGTGTATTATTCAATATTGTTTTAACTTCCATTTTGTTTGACACATAACGCCTGAAAGTAGTCTTTCGAAAAATGACAATCATTTTTTGATCGATGAAATATTCGAGAATAGAATTCTTTTTTATTTGACGCTTCTAGAGGTGGTATGATTTCACAGTATACCCAATGATGTAGAGACGTGTGCAAAAACTTTCGCGTCAGTTGGGACTTGAACCCACATTTCACTCTATCTGAGAGCGCGTGGTGAACCGTTGCACTACCGACGTCTGTTTTGACAAGGTACAAAGGACAGAGCTCTCGGCGTTGATCAATCCTTGAGGGATGTCCGCCATGCATTCGTCTCCAATTTTTAATGTCTTTTGAGGTGATTGAATGCATATATGGCCTTTATAATGACTCGCAATGGTCTCCCGCTGTACCGATTCAGTGCTGCTTATCCTTCCGACAAGTCTGAGACCTGTCTGGTACCAATTTACCAACCCCGGAGTGATGGATGGCTTTGTGAGCCATGAACGCGAGACAAACCATTGAATTCGTGTGCCACGCAGAGCACCTCTAACCACTGCGCCACATGCGCTCTTCCGTTTTGAAACCACTTTTTATTCGAGAATATTTCTGAAAAAATATTCAAAACTTGAAGACGTAGTTTGTATACTAAATTTTCTTATAGGTTTTGGGACTGCAGCAGTAAACACCAAATTCATTAACAAGTAATTGAAACTGCTTAATAACACTATCGTAAGCGCCATCAGCCTGAACACAACTGTACCATCTCTCCATAGTCGAAGTCAAACCCTTTCCACTTGCTTCGATGACGGCCTCTCGATTAACTTCGGGCGGACATTTGGAGCGTGTTGAGCAATTTTAACTACTTTTTGTTAATGCATTTGGTGTTCAATGTTCGAGTGCCAAAACCTATGAGAATACCTCATATTAAAAGCTTCCAACACAAGCACAGGGATTGCAAACATAAGCAATATACTGCGGGCATCACTATGTCCCAATATTTGGACCTCAGGTTGCTCCGGTTTCGTGTTTGAGTAGAGAATGATGCAAAAAATTCGTAAAATTATGTGCTAGGTGCTCCAAGAAACTGGAATTTTGTTTGATGAAAAAAGATTTGAATTTTGAGAACACCCGTAGATTTTAATGGTTTCTATTCCAACTAACAAAAGATATAAATAAAGTTCTTAAGAATTCTTAATCGTCTTTTCAAGGTTGGTTACAAATTCATCCGTGGCAACAGTTCGGCAGACACGCGTGTTCCGGAGCTTTTGTACCACTTATCATACGGATTGATCGCCGAAGAATGATAAATTAAAGAATGTAACGAAATATAATTTGAGCTGTGGATTTTTGGTTTAAAGTTGGAAACAACCATACCTTCGTATCAAGTGCATTGAATCCGATGCACAGTGGGGGCTCCGCATTGAGCGAGAAAATTTAGTGCTATGCACTGAATCTGCACGCAAGAAAAAGTTTCTGGGGAACAGATGCAAATGAGCAGTTACAGGAATGGAGATTATCTCAAGAAGCTTCATAGATTTTTTATCATTCCAGTTAGTGTTAGAAGCAAAACTGTTAAGAAAGGGCAGATTGTATGAGTATTGTGTGACTTTGTTGGTGAACCATAGCAAAACGCTGACGCTTGAAATAGAATCAGATAAAAATTAAGAGATATTTCTCGTTGGAACACTTAGAGAGTTAGTATCTTAGAGCAAAGGCTGATATGGACTGAGACGCACGTAGAAACAGGGAGCAGCATTACCAATTCTCTTTAATCTAATACGACTCAGAAACAATTCAGAGCAGTTAGCGTGCGTGATTTTCGTTGTGTTTTAGACGGATTTTGCTTGGAACTATTGCGAATAGTGAGCGAAATAGCGTAGAAAAATAGTGGTGTCAAAACGGCGTCGGTAGTGCAACGGTTCAGCACACGCCCCCGGATAGGCAAAATGTGGCTTCAGTTCCCGTCCGCGCTAATGTTTTGCACAACACTCAACAATATCGGGTGTATCTGTAACATCTACGCACCGAGAATACTATCCAATATTCCACTTCATTCCGTCATTCTGCTCGGATTAGATAGTATATAACCGATGGCGCACTAGTCATTACGCTCGAAAGGTATACTATGCTTTTTGAGTTTCATCGGTTCTAGAGTTTCAAAAGCAGATCGAAATAAACGACGTCCTGCGCATTAAAAATAATCTGCAAAAATTGTCTTTCCTCATTGACTGGTAATTTGATTGATAGCTATCATTTCATGTAGGAATGTTGAGTTTCATGCAAAACTTCAACATCGGGCAAAAGTTCAAACCGCGTTCTACTCAAGAGGGATAACAACCCATTGGCATCGGTGATGTATTGGTAGCATGTGCCTCCGGTATGGTTGAAACGCGGGTTTTACTCTCTGCGAATGCCGGATGTTTTTTATACCACTTAAAAAGTAGATTTTCAATAACATACTACCGCTAAAAGATAAACAGTTTTTCAGTTTATAACTAGCACCTCGTTTCAGTCGCTTTGAAGAATCACAGGTATTACAATGAAATGTACAGATGTAAAAAATACTATAATAGCTTCAGAATAAGCTGAAAACATTCCAAATGTTGACAGCTACGTGTTTGTAATTGTACCATAGTAACGCATACTTAATAATAGCATACTATCATTAACACCCACAGCACGATAGTATGTCTCCTCCAGGACTCTCTCTCGTACCCTCAACTTCTTTGCTTAATGAGAAAATATTATTTATTCTCAAAAATCACAAGTTCTATGATGCTAGGAAATTTCTCGTATTTTATACGGCTAAACGGAAAAAGCTGAGGCAAGCAAAATGAGCTTGATCCCTTAAAACATTTCGCAGTATAACTGGCTATACAAGTTGAAGCTAAGTGAATTCATGTGTACGTTCAAGAATATCATAGCAAAGCAAGTAATTTCATCAAGAAATCGAATTAGAAAATGTCGTCTCTCGTACACTAATAAGTATGCCAACATGAAACAAGCGTTATGAGACCTCCATTAGGATTATTGGAGCTGTAGTCAATATTCTTCATAGAAAATATCACGAGCTATTTGCTTTTGTTACTTGCTTCTTACTGGATGAGAGCCGTTGCCAACTGGATTCCTCGGAACATCAAGCGCTCTGCAGAAAGACCACCGAGCCGTTGGTTCTATTTCTTCACGAAACGATTAAAAGAAAAGTATGATGCTCAACGAATCCCTGAGAGAGAAGTATCCACTGGGCTACTCTGGCAGGCGACAGGGAAAACTGATAGTTTGCTGGTGCCCGCTCGAGACACTCGACGATCAACGGGACGACAAGTGATGCAAGTGGTACTTCTTACTGCTTACGTAACAACTCCACATTCTATTGAAAGTTTTGAAGGATTTCAATGAGAATTTTAATGAGTTACGCAAAATGTCCAGAGAGGCATGTTGACTATCACCAGCCTGCACCATTGAAGAACAATAAAGTCGTTTACACGTCAAAGGTATGCTTAAAGTTCTCATGAATTCCTGTGAGCCAAAACATGAGGTTCTTGCAATGAAATTTATTTGAACAGCTGACGCTTCGGCGGAATCTGTTTTTTCTTTTTGGAAAGATCAGGTTGTCTACAACTCGGTCAGGCAAGCATCCCCATCGATTCAACGGAAAAATGATGTGAGAGGTTCTCTAGCACTTCACAATGATTATGTATGGTTGGTTTACACTCGGGCTTTCAGTGGACAGTTCGTAGAAAACAGTGAGTGTGTAGAAAAGTCGAAATGATGAAGTGTTTGGCTTACTGATTGTATGAAACCTGATCAGGCTCCAAAAAGGCAAATTCCGCCGACACTACAGTATCTGTGAACTATTGGACAATGCCGCACTTAATTGAAAATGGACTAAGAGATCACAGTCCTTTTGATTTTTGAAGGTTTTTATCAGATTTTTGGGAGCCTTCTCCTCATATGTACATTTTTGTTGACCTTTGAGCATAGAAACACTTCTTATTAACCTTAGAGGAGAAACAGAGACCCTAGACACTGTAAGTCATGCTTACACAAGTTATCTCTTATTTGCTCATCTAGTTGTTTACAGACAGATAGGGAATTCTAGTGTATCTCACGTCACCATGCATTCAGTGAAATTATGTGTCACTTATTTTCAAATAACTCGGAATCCGATAACTTATTCATCCGCCTGAGATTTTTGCAACTTTCTCTGTCGTGACTGAGATGCTCTTTCCGATTAACAGATTCTAATCCTGATCAACTCAAAAACTACCGCCATAGTGAGATATCTTGGCTGGAGCTAATAGCTATGCTGTGTTGTAAGATGGGAAAATGATTTCGAGATACTCTGACATGGCCATTATTGAAACTGCTGGAGTCACTTTCATTGAAGCCACTAACTTTTATGAGTATATCTGGCATGAAAGACCACTTTTCGCTAACGGAATGAGCTTAATAAGGCAAATGCCCCAACTCGAACTTCCACGTTTCAAAGTTGCCCTACCAGATGCTAAAATATTCCACTAGAATAGTTAAAAGTATTTTTGTGAAGCTACATAGAAAAAATGGCACAAAAGTGTTTTACGCTTTGAGAAACACAGATTCCTTAACAAAAAAGAACATGCCTTTAATGAGAAAAGATAACAGATCAGCGGAACCTACAGTCGTTATCTCAGTAGGATGCTAAAAGATTTGGACCACCACCCCATTTGCTTTTGGATACAATTGAAAGCGTGGTCGCAAAGCGATGGTAGTAGAATAACGCTAGCTCGCGCACCCTATAAAGGGTAAGGGTAAAGAGTGGGTTCAATTCCCGCTGAGGTCGGTAGTTTGTGCAACCTTCAATCTTTCTAAAAGAAATATTCCAGCATCATATCACAGCTAGAAAGCAGCAATGTTAGAGAGATATAGATCATGCTTTACAAGCTTTCCAAGACAATTTTCCTATCACACAAACCAAGACTTGAGCAAGTAAAATGCTGGCGAGAATTTTGATATAAATCAAATCATAAGGTTCGTCATAATCACAAAAAAACTCTAGTTCTAGTCTTCGTTGACTGATATCCAAACTCATAAGTACAGCACCGAGATGCAGCTTCACTTTATGAGAATATATGTGTAAGATAAGCGGCTTGGAAAATCTCGTATTCCGACTTCCATATGACCTCGGTGAAGGTGATTACTAGCTAGGTTCAAAAGCAACTGCGGTTTAAAATGTCAGATTCTGCGAAAATTCTGATTTTTCAACTATTCTGATATCAAACAACACGTTTCATCAAAGCATGAACCGCAATCACTTTTCAGAAACCTAATGTAATTTTTTTCATTATTGAGCTATGAGGCTTAAGGAAACGTCTTAGCTCGGCTACCTTCAAGGCCGCATGGGGAGTTGTTTTGAGTAGATTTCTAGATCATTAACAAAAAGACGAGATTCTCAAACACCAGCCGAAGTAAGACGTAAAAGACTCGTAAACCTAAAGGGAAGCTGAATGTGAAGAAAAAACCGGGTGCAAGATTTGCTTGTATTGGCACACTAAAATGTGATGAAGAATCGTTTAAAATAGATAATAAATAAATGAACATGTATATATGTATATACATGCATATATATATATATATATATATATATATATATATTGAGCAGAAAACGGGGCACAATTTAAGGGCGATACGAGCATAATGGATTGACTGCTTCATAGACTCTTGAGCACTTCAAGAACTACCCAAATTATAGATATAAAAATAGCCGTGGATTTCATTAATATCTTGTTAATAGCACTTAGAGTATTATTGAAGTTTCGTTAGAGGAAATGAGGATTTTTCACCAGAATAAAATTATTGAAAACCCACTTAATTAGCTCAGATTCTCCACCTTTATTAAAAAAAGGAAAAATTGATATTAAGTCGATTTCTTTACAAAATTCTTAGATTCTCAATAGGGCTAGAATTTACTTCTTCCACTTTTTCCTGAAAGCAATGAAAAGAGCACCAAAGATCCGGCATGCCATTATAATTCTGCAGTGACTTTCACAGTCGTAGATCTTCAAGCCGGTACTTCGAATTATGTTTTCAGAGTTGTCATTCGAACTCGTTGTACATTCTACATACAATATTCAGCCTTTTTCGCGCACTGCAGCATCATTTGTTCAGCACAGCCTCTCGAACAAAGAATTACTCCAACTTTCCGTCACTGAGAACATAGAAGGGGATATGCGGATATCTCTTGAGGTGATTTAAACTGGAACAATATGCAAGGAATCAACTCATTGATGTCCATTAAAAGGAATTAACATATGTAGTGGGGCTGCAGAAAATCGTAATTTTGTAATGGTAGAACAAGAGGACGTTCTAATTACGGGCAGAGATTTCTACATTCCGATAAGCTTCCACCGCGATTAGTGGAGTTCAGTACGAAATGGGAATGCTTGGATTTGTGAAGCGGCCGCAATTCTGTGTCGTGAATCCTTCCTAAATTCTTTTGTCACATTAATGTTGATACAGTCATCTGAAGCAACAAACATGATAAATTAAAAATTGATTAGCGTCGAACATTCTACGCTTTACTCCTTATAGCATATTGCACGGTCTGCGAGGTAGTCAGCAAAATTTCGTTCGTTCACAAATGGTCATAATGAAAAATATCGCTAACTAAAAAAAAAGGTAGCACAGTATGTAAAAAGTCGCAAGGAATCATACTTGCAGCATCACGCATTCAATCACTTTTTCGTCTATAACCGATAGAGAACGAAATACATAGTGACAAGTGCACGTAGTGAAGATGTTTGATGCACAGCAAACTATTTGGAAAAAAAACAAGATATACGTATTCCAAGCTCTGCTCCGACGGCGAATACAAGCTCTTGTTAAGTAAGGCAAAAGCGACACGCCAAAGCTCAAAGTAAAAAATTATAGCCATGGCGAGCAGCGTGTGCTGAGTTCATTCAAAAAAAGGTCTGGTCCAGAAATTGTATTGTTGAGAAGTAGACTATTTATCAATGAACGGCGGAAGTTATGATAACTTTAGTAAACTCGTTAAATGTTTTCCGATGGCCAACTTTACGTACCAACTTTACATGAGTCGGAGAACTCACCTGGCCGTTTTGCTTCGGCCTTGAAGAAGTATCAATTCTTGGGCATTATAAGTACTAATTAAGGGGAAAAAGGTATGGTAACACTCGTTTCCACCTAGCAAAATCTTCAAAACAGGATACGAAATAAGACCGAAAACTCACCCTGCCAGAAAGCAGCGAGAACGAAAGCTACGCTACGTGGCAGTTTACTCTCGTAGTATTTTTCACGCGAGCACAGCTACACTATTAAGCGATGAAGAGTGAAGAATTAGCTCAACGTATTCCTCAACAAGCAAACACAACACAAAAACCAAAAAGCAATGAAACATCTACTATGTAAGCCTAAAATGTGGGTGTAGCTTTATTATCATGTATTGCACATATTGCAACAAGGGCCTTTTCAATTTCACTATCACGTCAAACCTCAAACTTGTGTAATTCACCTTTATCAGTTGATGGTAATACATTTACACTAATATCAACAAACATGTACAAATAATATATCAAGATATTATCACCCTTACTAAGTGATATGAAGACCAAGTCAATATGCATGACTGTGGTGAAAACTCATGATGGGAAGATTTGAAGACAGGACGCTCGGCAAGTAAGACTATCATCGCAACTGATAATGGTCTCTGTGTAGAATCAGATGATTGTGGAATCGCTCCTGTTACAACGTTATGTTAGCGGTATCAGATCAAATTATTTCATATTGTTCTTTGATTACAGCAAAATTTTGTTCAAAATTTGCATAGAAATGCTCTTTCTCACAAAACCTTTATTTCATTCCAAAATTTCGAGTTTCGAGAACAAACACAACCGTATATGAGCGAACATGGGCGGACAATGAAACGAGAATGGATATAATCCATGCTATTCCTGCATGTCGACACTCACATGGCAGCAATACAAAGTAGATAAACAAATAATAGCGGTGAAAGATTAATTTCTCAGAAATTGTGTCAATTAATTTGATAATTTTATTGACAAATGAATCTTTCACTTCTGTTATCGTTTATTTACTTTGATATGAATGCCGTTACTCAAAAATCGCACTAATTAAGAGCATTTTCGCTTAATCATCCGTCCATGTTTGTCCATACACTCCTGTCTTACAAGTAGTGAGAGGTCAAAGTGAGGTGACAAGTGGAAGAGTGCAAAAAAAAGAAAGGAAAAACAGAGAGTTCAGTTGAAATTTGCGCGAAAAATTCTCGTGAAGTTGAGAAATTAATAACCTTGAAGAAAAGTAGCTGCGGGTACCACAAATGCTCTAAAAGTGCAATTAAGCGAAAATAGGCTCTGAATTGGATATATTTCAGAAGCATCATATTCCATAACCCCTTGTAGTCTGGCTAGTCTTTTAATAGTGAACTCTAGTCCAACTGTAAAAGTACGCAACTAGCTGGCTTCAGAAGACGGAAGCTGAGTAGGCTGAACGCGTATTGGAGCGAATAATGAGTAATGTAAGAGCATGAGGTACTTATCCGTTAATTCCACCCTGTTTCAGCTCACTTAAAAAAGTCTTTTCTACTTGTTAGAGCTTTAGTACTCATTCATAGCCTAAATTTCGAGAATTTTAATTTATTCAATATTTGAAATCGCCTTTTTAGTGCGCTATAACAGCAAAATAAAATTATAACATTCGGGCAAATTTCGCTGGACATAGCTTTTCCTTAGACTACCTGTGACCATTTGATAGCAGAAATCTTGACGAATTGGATGGTGTACTTGGCTGCTGGAAAAACATTTTTCCACTGCTCAGTAGCAGCCAAAGAAAACTGAGTTTTTCAGATTTCAAAGCACTTCCATTATCGGCAACATCGGTCCCCGGTAAAAGTGCGTTTCCTGATTTTATGAAAAATCTTTACTGGTCATTCGATGCTCAATCTCAAAAATTTCAATGGTTATTTTTGTTTCTGAATGGCCTTTACATTGTGCTATGAGTTTGCTTTAGCACTTTATTTGTCCGTCTTGACAGTGTTTTTCACTGCGCGGATCACAGTACCAGTACTCCTGAAATTCAATTCGTTTTTTTTTTCGTCTTCTCTTGAACGTTGTAGAAATTGATTGAGCGAATTTCGTTGCAACACCGAGGATAGTCTTGCTGTGGCATTCCATAAGACGTCATTGAGTCCCGGAGTGTTATTTGGAGCTAAACAACACATGGAACAACCGACACACCGACATGACTGAAAGGATTCCCTAAGAATACATTTCTTTAAATTCGATTTGTAACATAGCCTTCTCCTGAAATCCTATTGAAGTTAGTGTGGAAGCCACAAAGTTCTGTGAATCAATGAAACGGCTGTATTTCTCGTCAGAACATTATTAATCTCCATGTACTATAGGGAACTAGGGCAAAGTTATAGAAAAGACCACGCTTTCTGCAATCGTTTCCAAAACTGGCACTAGAAAAACACCTAAATTACTTTATAATGAGATCGACAGGTTGGATTATATTGACCATATGAGTAGCATACTGATTAAATTATTTGTTGTCTCCAAACATACGCAATTCAGATGCTGCAAATTGATTTTGTGTACTGTTCTAGTAGTCTTTTTTCCTCTAATCCTGCATTGTTACATATGAATACGGAGTTTTTCTATGCACTTTCGCTCCGTGGGATAAATTATAGCAAAACTTCTTTTGCTGACAAACTTCAAAGACTGAAATTTCGAAAATCAAAGCAATTTCGACAAATCTGCTTTTTAAAATGCAAACTCAGATATGAACAGCGAAACGACTTAAATTATTTTAAGGTATAGGAAGAAAAAGTGTCAACGCATGCACGATAGAGCGTTCTCTCTTTTGTCAACTCACCGCTACGAATTCAGTTCTAAAGTTGAGGAATGTCGCCGAATTCCTTGTGCAATGAACGAAGAAGAAATGAACGGGATGGCACAAGCAAGCATACGCACAATCGTTAGAGAATTTACAAGGTTTTTCAATGTAAGCACCACAGCTGCTTGAGAGCAATTCAATCCTCTCACGAGCATCTTTGCTGATTTTGGTATATGAGTGCTTCGGATGCTTTTCGCTGAGATTTTTGCAAATTTGGACAATTGCGTCATTTTATTAACCTATTTTTCCTTCGAAGTCTGCTTTTTTCTGCCTAAGATTTCTCTTTCTAACAATAGAAAAAATCTTGGAGCTACGTTTTAAGAAACGAGCTCACCGCGCTTTCACTGAATAGTTATGACTTGGTAAAAACTGCTTTTAATGCGTATTTCTATCGCTCTCCAATGACACGACATGAATGTTGGCCAGCGACGTTGTGATTGGTTGGTCATGAAAGACCTGAGATGACTGTGAAGTCGAAAAAACATAAAAATCACTTGAATGAAAATCTAGGAGGTCGCTACATCGGAAGATCGTCGTAGCTTCATCTCAAAAAGTTCCTAAAAAACCACTATACCAAACAGGGTCTTTTGGTCGTCTACTAGCTGGTTCTATTCTCCATAACATCTTTCAAGTGGTTGGCATGGCTTCTCAGCGAGACAAAATAAACCACAATCTTTAAGTTCTGTGCCCAATATAGTCTACAAAGATTGAAGAGTCTTCATATAGTGTTTTTGATCCATAATTCACTGTGAAAAATGGCTTGTTCATTATAGATTTATTTCAATTACAAAATCAGTTAGACGAAGGAGAGGAGCATTCTAAATGATGTTACAGAGCAACGCTTGAGAGTTTTGTCTGCGATGATCCTGACTGGGCTTACATAAAAAGTCAAGACGAAGAGTTGCTTCTAGTGCAACAGTGCTGTGCCATGGCCATTATGATTCATGGGTAAGTAGACATCATATGTAAGACCTATAAAGGCTCTTCCTGATTTCGAGGGAACAAATGGAAAACCGATCTCATTGGCTGTAGAGCAAGTGCTCATAGGAGTGCTAGTATCCATATGAAAGCTGAGACTTGACACTACCGCCTCACGCTGCCGGTATTTTAGAACACCCTTTTAGAAGGTTTTAACATCCAGGTCAACAATTATGTTACACATCCGTTCTTTGTCTTCATTTTTATCACGCATATAATTCGCTGAAAGCCTAAAAGCTGATGAATGGAAAGAGAAATTTTTGCAGTATCTTAGCTAATCGTTTTAATCTAGAGTGCCTTCTGAAGCGGAGAGAAAAACTTCCAATTTAATAACAAAATATTAATCGCCCACCTCGCCCCGCTCTGCCACGCCCCTGCCACGCCCCCTGCCACGGCCTTCGCCATGTCGAATAGAGTGTAAGCAACGCTCCAAAATATGTAAAACTCTCGTTTTATTTTCCTGCTAAACCGTATTTCCAGAAAATAAGCACATCGCTGGAATCAGAAAACATTACGCTATCAGATGATCACTAATAGTTTAACGTAACAGCTCTGCTCTGAGAGGTTTACAGCCCAATTAAAGACCAGAGGGGATCAAAAGATCAAGTGAGATTTCTAAAAGGCAAACACATTTTGAGTTCTTTGAAGCTTGTGCTATAGCTTGAGTACTAACACTCTCGGGAAGGTGTTTTGTCTAGCGAAATATAAGCGAAATGAGGGAAAAAACACATGATTCTATGAAATATGACTTTATTATGATATAAAGTGGTTCTCTCTTAGCTCAAAAAGTTGTCTCAAATAATAATGAAAGGATCTATTGAAATTTGAGCGTGGTCTTGATGAAGCACTTGAAATAAAGGTATAATATGATAAAAATACCAGCCAAAGAGCAATCGAGTGCGCAACCCCTCTGTGTTAGGTGAAAATCTTGCTTGACATAGAGTGTAAAACGTTCGTCTTTGATGACTCTTTGTAAGGAAGCAGAGCTCCCGAGAGAACTGGCTACAAAAGTATCGAAAAACGACGGCTTCTGCTCGACTGACGAGTCTGTGAGGACGAAATACGTGTATCGGGCTGTACAAGAGCCCTTGCCAGACCACATGACAAGTTAGCTCAAATAATAATGAAAGGATTGAAAAAAGTAGTGTTTTGAAAATCCGACAACGTTGGGTTGTAGCTACGAGTCTCAGCTTTAGAATGGCTACTAACACTCCCATGAAAAGTCCTTCTCCAACAAATGAGTTCGGTTTTTCGATTATCAGAAAGAACCCCTATAAATCGTAACTTCAATTGGTAGTTAATGAGACGACGTCGAAATGTTAGTAAACTAAATGTTACATCATGGAATCGCTATCGACATATGTTCTGATGGGCAGCACCGCTAATGCCATGGTTTTGTAATTTACGTTTTGCAATGTCATTTGATGTTACTTATAACTTCTTTCGAATTTTGTAAACTTGTGATAGGAGCTCTTGATGCTGACACATAGCAAGCACAATCAACACCTAGGACCGACACGCTATTTTGTGTGGGTGGAACGATGCGCCGTGAATTGAACAGAGTTCATGTAGATGGTCACTCTGCCGTTAACCAATAACCTCGTCTTCTTTGTTGTATTTTACTCTCAGTTATTCAATTGCTTCATGGATTTTGTTGAAGGTGTCTGTGTTCTTTGAATTCTAGCTATTTCATAATCCATCCATACATAGGTTATTGTTCTCATACTGACTACATATCTGGTTGCTATTGCAAATCCCATTCTTCGAAGCTTTAAAAGGTCAGATTGATACGTAATCTACTTATCTAAATGTCTTCATAAATCTGGATAATACAAAAAACTCAAAACCGAAATATTGATTCTATGCAGCTTCTTTGAACATGTGCCATTTTCTTCTCTAAAGGTTTTCTAGATATTGATAGACAACAGTCGTACACAGTTTTACAATGTTGAAGATATCTTGTACCCTCTAAAGCCTTTATGTAGACTAAGAATAGATATTCGGATTAGGATATGACATGTTTTGAGCCAATAGGTCTAGTGTTATATAGGCGCCTACGTCCTATTATGACTCATCAGTAGCACCCTCCCTCGGTTCCCTTCATTCCTTGAGGCTAAATAATCCTCTAAAGAAATCGACGCCGAGTAAAAATAATCACCTCAAGTCGGATGACGGTCTTGCCTTCGATTATGGTCTGGTTGGTCTTACCTTCCTCGGCGTCGATTTCTTAGAGGATTATTTAGCCTCAAAGATTTGACGGAACCGAGGGAGGGTGCTACTGATGAGTCTCAATAGGACGAAATAGGCGCCTATATAGCACTAGACCTATTGGCTTAAAACACGTCATATCCTTATCAGATTAAATCGTTTTGAGCGGGTCTGTAAAAGAGCGGTCGTTAGCAGATATTCGGATTACTTTTCCTCAAAGATCTCATTATGCAAACACTTCTCCCAATCATTTCAATTTCATTCAGCTTTTCTCATAGTAAATATGTTCGTTTGGGGTAGGAATTTGGATTTTCTTTTATCAACTACCTTTCAAAAACTAGCCGATATAAACTGATTGGAATATCCGTGCAAGTTCATTACCGGATTTCTACCACAGATACTGGTAACTCTAGATTGAAGAAAACTTTAATGCTTTGCGACTAAAATTCTTACAAGATTGTGACGGCTCCGACGACTTGTCAACTTGCCGATGGAACGCTGTGTGATGAACCAAATACTAATTTACCATTATATTCCCAAAATTGATTTACTGATATTCCGTGCTTCCTCAAATGCATGGTAAGTGCAAAAAATTAACAAGAAAATTATGTTCGGAGATTGAGGCAAGCAAATTGAGAAGATAGATTAAGTGCTTTTTAGATGATTTTTGATGAAAATTATTACTAATTGAGCGGTCAGTCGACGAAATTGTATCCTACACGTACCTGAGTCGTTGTTGACATCAACCACTTGCGATCTAATGAAGATGTAAGATTGTACTTCTGGTGAGCTGGTCGGCTGTCGATAGGTAGTGACCTGACCATGTGGGTGCATGTCGCATGGATGCGAATCCAGTGAAATAAAGCATCGCCTAATCAAGGAACATCCTTTGGCAGTGCCCTTTCGAACACGACGGATGTTTATCTGTTGTCACTATAAATTATCCTTTCATTACAGACATGCTGTTTAGAAGAAGATGTTTTTGAACTAAGTGTCCTTCAAACTCGGCATTTAGCAGAGGAATGGAAAACAGTCAAATTTCAAATGCTGCGATACAAGGGAAAGCTTTTGACGTGGATTCGAACTGCCACTATGCCCTTGCGGTGCAGCGCTCGCTTGCACGACACTATCGAGGAATTGACTCTTTCGTTTTCTATGCCGACCTTCAACGCATTTGGTAGCTTTCAGAGACCACTCGTCAACGGGATTAGGCCAAATGGAAGTCAAAATTGCGATTTTGATCGAATTTCGTTCAAACCTGGCCGGTACCAAAGCGCTTCCGATTCGACATTAAGCAGCTGAGTTGCAAAATGCTCAGATGAAGCATTTTCAATGGCGAAGACGAGCTCCGCAGTCCTAGTAATGATTAGTTCCTGTATAAATACTAACTGAAGACCCGAACTAAGGTGATAGTCGAATATAGAGAAGCTGGGTGACGTATTTGCCGCATGTATGAGCACAGTATCGGTTATAGTCTCAATTTCCGAACTTCTTTATCATAGCATAGCGTACAGTAATGGTTGTGCCTGGAATAAGAGTTAAACGACTACGACATCCAGGAAGTGGATGTGAGAGTAATTTATATGTCACAGTAGATAGCTTATACTTATGAGTCTAGACATCACTTCAAGTTAAAGATTTCACCCTCAGAAAAGTACCATTTGTAAAAATCTAGCTAGGCAGCGCTCGGCCGAATTAAGCCGAAAAATCAGACTACACTTATCTATGAAACTTCCTTCGATCAGCAACATTTTGAGACATTTCAACACGATGATTGCAAAATTCTTGGAAGACTTGATTCGACCAGCATTCGTCAATTTCTATAAATGAAACAAAACCGCGCAATATCCGAACTAGATCTGCGGCTTCTGTGGATGATCGCTGGGAAGGAACAAGTGAATGGAAGTGCTGTGACCCGCTCAATAAGTGATATAGGTCCATGTGGAATAGAATAGAAACAAAATCTTGAATGGATTAATAAACATCAGAAAAAAAAGCCTTAAAGAACGGCAGAGCAAGAGCCTCGATGGCGCGATGAGGACGCGCGCTTCGGAAAGGATAGTCGTGGTTTCCGTCCATTCCGCATAGATCAGATTTGAGGCTTTGCCCGTGTTTCAACCTCTCGGTGGTTCTATTTCACATTGTACCCTGCCGTTAAAAACGAATCAGGCAGCAAGTAACATCAATGACAGAAATTAACTTAAGAATGTGATCATCAAGCGTAACTTAGACACAATCAATCTGTATAGTACCCAGTTCTTTCCGGCACAGATGGTCCTAAAATAATTCTTTCTGACTTGTTCGGAGTACAATGAGCACCCGAAAATTAGGCCCAAACGATGCTCAGAGGCTTTCTAATGTAAAACAGCAAGCGAGACATGGAGATATCCTGCTACGTCTTTCAAAGAAGCTGCTCTTCTTCTGTAAGGATACTCTATATTAACATTCCAATGTAGGCACAACCCAAGCTACTAATTTTCTATAGGGATTATACAATAGGTTGTTAACCCGATCGGTACCGCGTGGGTCGTCTTCGGTACACGAGTGTCCACCTTGTTTCGACGACACACAAGTGCTCGGTTTGGTGCGTGCCTCGAAAAAGATCTGGTGTTTATATCACTGAATCTGAAAATTTATAGAGACTTTATTGCCATGAAATGATGGAATGTTATTGAACATTTTCTGTAACGCTCTTTTTAGTAAGAAGAACGCCCATGTGTCCTATCCCATCATACCAGAAAACTACATCCTTGTGAAAAGAAACGTATTTTCAAGTATATCTTACATTTCGTTCCGAGTATTTTCTTAAGGCCACGTTTCAATTTTTGAGCCATGATGTGGTCCGTTATAGGGCAACTTATAGAGCCCGATAGACGTGTTTCGACCTTGACAGCCTCGTCAGTCGGCACTACACTTCGTCCTTAGACAATCCTCGTGGGGGAATCCAACCCTTATAGGACGAACATTTTTTCATGCCATTAAGTTAATACATCACTGACTGGCAGTGTTTTACACTTGATTGCTCTTCACTGGTACCGTCAAATTTATCAAGCCTTTCGCTTCGAGGGGTGTGAAGGCCTAAACACGTGTGTCGGGCGCTATAAGTTGCCCTATAACGGACCACATGAGGCTCAAAAAGGATATCAGGCGACTTTCCAAGTGTTATTGAACAAAATTTTATGGGACATTACAAAACAATGGCGGTGTTTCTGCTAAAGATAGCGTTTTCAAAGTCTCTTCAGTGATATGTCAATGACTAAATTTTCTTATAAAAGTACCATCGCTTCATTGGAGAGCGTGCCGCCAGTCGCTTATCCGTACCTGTCCCCACTTCACGCCAGCCGTAAATGGCCGTAGTAGCGGAAGGAATAATTGGCACATTAGTGATCGAATGAATCACAGACGCCATGGAAAAAATATCTCTTGAATGAGAGTAAGCTAGGGCGCTCCCAGATTTTCAGCGACGGTGGACAAGAATTTCAATAGATTGTGTAAATTCAGGATGAATCAATCCCAATGAAGTAACAAATTACACGATCTCAGAGGTAGGATAACTTTGATGGATGCCAGAGCTGTTCAAACCACAGCCGTATTCGTAATGAACGGCTTAACTGTCACTCAATCACTTCAGCCAACAGATTAGTTCTTCTATTCTATAGTAATGACCTGAATTTCCGATCTAATAAGACATATAGTCTCTTTTATTACCCCACGTCTGCAACGCATACAGCGAAGCGATTAGCCAGCAGATTCGATCCAAGATGACATAATTGTGCTACCGATGTATGCTAATCTTTCCAACTACTGCTCTCTTATCTAACAGCTTTGAATTCTCATTTATTTTGTGGAATTTTGCAAGACTCGTTTTCACAGCTCACTGTGCAGATCTCAGCAGATCTTGCCTTGGATTCGTTTCCTCGCTTTTCTAGATCCTCCATAAAAGTCTTCGTTTATTATAACTGTTGCTTTGACTGTTGCCTTATCAATCTCTTCTCAAAATGGTAAATTTATAGAGATACAAGACTCAAACAGTAGCTGAACCCATTCTTGATAAATCTGGGTTTTTTTGGCAAATGACAATGACGAAATTGTGACAGTACTTAGGTGGTTGCAATCTTCACCAAACTGTGATAAAGACCGATATATCAGATAGGAGGTATGTAATTGCATAGCTCCTAAGAATGTCCTTTCGTTTTGAGAAATTTTTCAGATCCGCCATTTCTAGAGATTTGGGGAGAGGGGAGGGGTTGATTCAAAATCTCCAAACTACCAACGTGAGGATGGCAGTGGCAGAACTCAACGAAAAACCATTGAGTTTATAAAAGAATTCGAACTTGCTCCAATGTCTTCATTTTCGAAATCAGTGTATTGACAAGGTACAGCGAGAAAATCACTTCGTTGGCAAAGATCAGCAGATTCTGTCGCTTTTCAATTCATCTACCAAAGTCAATATGAGACGAGGTACGTTTGTTTAAAGTCTAACTCGACCGTCTCTCTAGCACCGTACTCACTGAAATCAATGCATACCTCTCAGATGGCTAGAAAATCATTTTATCCCTATCTTTCAGAGCGATAGAGTAACCCGCCTTATTAGGCTGTAGGAAGTCCTCATTACCTCAAATACAGAATGGATGAGCGTGTAGAAGTGGTTAAAGTCGCCCTGCGATAGAACTGTGATGATTGGTTTGATCCTCTAACACTTTGAGCTCGGCGAATCGATATCAGATATTCAATAATATTACAAATATTGAATTGATCTATCGGTAGACCCCTCAGAAAATTTCTCAGGGTTTTACCGAAACCAAAATCCTCTACGTTATGTAGGAAATTAATCGCACACGGTCATCACATAAAACTAAGCTCAAACATGTGTTATACATTAGATATTCAAAATTTTCATGAAAGTGAACTTATCAAACATAACAACATCGTGCCAAGAACAACACAAGATAACTTCACAACAACTATTCGCTGAAATTGCTCATAGAAAACAATTAGGTTTTACTTAATGATCGAACCAGTGCATAACTACAAAAAAGATTCCGAGTAAGTGGATGAAAAACGTGAAAGTTATCAAATACTTTAATATGGCTGAATCTTAGCTCTTTGCTACGGCGACTGTTCTCGGCTGACGGGTGGTCCGGACGGCTACGAAAAGCGGCTGGCGAGAGATAATACTAACTTCTTAAGGGCTGAATAGCTAATACTAGATCCTTACATCTCCATTTATTCTCTACTACTACATAAATTCGTTCATTGGAGTCGGTCCGTCTTGTATTGGGAATCGCGCCCATCTTCGTTAGCCGTCTGAACAGCACGGACACGTTGTGATTCGTTTTCGATATACATCGTAGCGCAAGGGTAAATTTGCTTTGATGATCAGAATTTACATGTCATAGTAAGGGTAAGAGAGTGGGAAGAGGGGAGAACAAATTGAAGAAAAATCGAGAAGAACACGCTCGATCAAATCAAAGTTCTACATGTGTCGGTTCTTCTAGGTCAGGATCATTGCAGGCGGCAGGTGTGCGAAACACAAACCGATATTCACATTTGGCTGGCTCACTTGCTTCAATCAACTCGGAGTCTTCACCACATTGAATGATCACCTTAATTAGAGCTAAAATGAAAGAGAGCGACCGAGAAAACAATTTGAATATTGAATTATTCCTTAATTCCTTGGCACTTTGACATTTTTATAGGAAAAATTGTTATTTATTGAAGAAATCAATCCGTAACAATATAATGACCATCATGATTAATGATATGCAGTTGTTTGCTGGGCGAAGATTGCATGCGTTCCTCCCAGAAAAAATGGGCATGCGATCAAAGAGGTCGGTGAGGTCACTTTTAAACTGGTTGTAGTATTTGAACTTTATTCTCCAGAGCTGCTTCAGAGCGCGGAAGAGATCATAATTCAGTGGAACAATATCAGCGCTAATGTAGGGTACTGCGGTCCAGCACAGTTTCCCCAAGAGTCGACTGAGGTCGAGCGTGTTCGTAGAAAAGGGCGACATTGAGTCGCTCCAGACGCTTTTTTAGCACTGCTGCGGAGGCCAACTTTCCGAGTTGTTCCCTGTAGGACGTCGGCATTGATTGTCCGCTTCTTGCCAAACAGTTCCAAAAACTGTATGCCTTGCAAATTTCAGGAAAACCGAAAGCACAGTTTTCCGAGCATGGAGCTTGGGCTTTGGCAGAGCTAATAGGCCTGACTGTTACTATCCTGCTAATATTCTTGTATCCTACCTCCTATCTGAAGCTACTAGAATATTCTTCAACATACCACAGTCTTTTGGCAATGACTCGATTTGAATTCAAAAAGACTGACTAGAACAGTAGTGCGAAAGAAATTAAGGGACATCCCAATAGTAGAGGAGAAGGATGGAACAAAACCTCAGTAGAGCGTTGCGGACCATTCCAACACGCCTGTCCATCTCTGTAACTTTGTTTCGAGTACTTCCGAGGCAATTCACCTGACCATTCTTTCCAGTTTCTGAAAAATTGGAATATCTTCCTGTGTACAATGCTACTATTTGTCAATGCCACTGACCCGATATCAGTTTCTCCTCTACCATTTTTTTCTATTTGCATCGCCCTCTCAAATAGGCATAATTTGTAGATGTACTGCTTCTCGGTATGCTCGAAGCATTTTCCTTTGAGTGTCGCCCACGCATGATCAGTACCAAAATCTTGTTCGGCGAATGATTCAGCTTCACTGAAAGAAAGAATACATAAGTTTCTAGACTCGGCGATACAATGCAATCTTTGAGATGAAGACTAGAGACGTACAAGGGGCAAAGCTTTTGACGTTGATCAATCCTCAAGGGACGCGCCATGCATTCACCTGCATCTAGCATCGTTTGAAGTGAATTGACCCTCTCGAACTGTGGACCCACGGTCTCTGCTTCTCTAACTAGCATCTGCGAATGGTCTGCTCTACCTCCCCTGCATCTCTAACCCCCAGCGTGCTACCTCTAACGATGGCACGCTAGGGGTTAGAGATGCTGAGGGGTTAAAAGCATATTTGGTTTTCACAAGACTCACGATGGTCTAACGAAGCATCAACTCAGTACTGCTAACCCTCACTGGCCAGTCTGGTACTAAATCCCCAATTCCAGAGAAATGGAATGCATGGTGATTCTTAAGCGCGGGATCGAACCATCAATCCCGTGTGTCATACAAGGCACCTCTAAGCACTGCACCACACGAGCTAAAGATCTATAGAGGACCATAACAAAAGAAGGGAAACATCTTAGAGGATACGCGCGTCCACTTGGAAGAGCTCAATGTGCCTTCACACTATACTTATGTGATAATAGAAACAATCACCGAATTTGACTGTCTAGGGTGGTCACCTTCGCGTCCACTTCGTCATAGTTTTTACGTCCAACATCGGCTTCTGAAAAAAATTCACAAACCTAACAGAATGCAAAGGTACGAAAATTTTTTACTTTACAGCTTTAATAGTAGTGTTATGATGCTGACTACTTATCCAAGAATGCTGAGTGATAAGCAAAACTCTGAACCTTAAGCGGGAGTTGAACCCGCGTTCGACTCTTTCCGGAAACGTGTGCTAACCAATACATTACCGGATCTCCCTCCCATTCTGCTATGACTCGCTCTGCGATCCCGTCCAAAGTACGAAATCGTTGCATACCACTCGCCTTTCTTTGAATGTAAAGCATAAAAGCGGTACGATGATATCTCACCCTCGATGGCTTTTAAAGTCTCCTCATCGTACGGTGGCATAGTGTCCTCATCCGGCACAACTGCAGTCACTCCGTCTTCTTCGTCACTCGGGATCTCTTCTCCTCGATCTTCATCTGAAACAAAAAATTCCTGACGGCGTATCAGGCTTATTTATGAAGACCGCAAAACAAACAAATAACTAAACCACCATATCAACAAGTGGAAGTTGTGCCTACCAGCGATGAGATCATCATGAGCATCTTTCTCCTCTTGCTGTTTTCTATGCTTTTCATGCTCATCCTTCTGCCTTTTGATCTTCTCGTACATTTCATTAAAGAAATGATCGCTATCAGCGCTGTCGACATTCAAGTAGGTCTAAATCCAATTACATCATTATATCTAAATGTCAAAATGCTTGAATACACGTAAGTCGAGAAGGAGATGCAATTTAAGCATAAAAAGAGACAAGCACACAACCCCTAAAACATTGAAAATGACTTAGAAAATTTTTTATTGCTACTAAAACTTTATTTATTCATGATAAGACCAAACATGCTAATAACCCTTCGGGACCATGGACCCACAAACTCTGCATCTCTAAGTGGTAACCCTGGACGGCCTGCTCCACCTCCTCTGCACCTCCACTTCCCAGCGTGCTGCGTCTAACTATGGCACTGTGGGGGTAAAGATGCAGAGGAGGGGGCAGACTGCCCAGGGTTGCCAGCTATTGATCCCGAGGCCGTGGGCCCACGGTTCCTTATAGGCTAAATATGAAATAGAAATAGGAAAAAATGAGAGGAAGAAAAAAAAATAAAACAAAATTGAAAAACTCTTTGAACCTTGGCTTCGTCTTCGGAGACCGTTCCATCACTGTTATTGTCGAGATATTCCAGTTTTTTGATCTCATCCAGAGTTATTCTATAAAAGAAATTGATGTGACGGAGCTTCTCCACCTTGTATACACCTTCTTCAAATAGTCAAAATATCTCTAATGATACCAGCATGGGATATCAGTAGGATTAATCTAACACTATTGAAGGGTTTGCAAAACATCTCGCCCTAGGCGGGAGTTGAACTCGCATTTCACCCATACCGGGGGCGCGTGCTGCCATTACACCACCGAGGTCACCGCTTTGCTACCACACGTTCTTCAATATAACCTATCAGAGTTGTTAGCTACCAGTCTACAACAAGGTAGCTAAGTGGTGGCCTCGGTGGTGTAGTGGTAGCACACGCGTCCGGTTTGGGGTTGTACGTGGGTTAAATTCAGATCTCATGTCGAATGTACTGCATACGATTCAGTACTTTTGAATGGATATTCATAACACCATACTGAGCAGAAATAATGAATTTAGGTAGATTAGTTAGATAAACAAGCAAAATAAATAGCACCAAGGAAGATACCTCTGGCTACCGTCGAGATCAATTTGCTGGAACAACACCTTTGACTCCTCCATCTTCTTCAGTTTGCTCTTTTCTGAATAGACTTTGTATCACACTTAGAATTCGACACATGAATCCGAATGGCTCCTGCATAAATTTTTTGTCGTACGCTGTGAGCGGATATCAATTCATACCGTCCAAAAGTGCCATATGGCAAGCAATCTCGCCTTCTTTGGTTGCTTTTCTATAATTTCATTTTTCCTATGCTTCACATAAGTTTCACAGTTCTTTGCTTCCTACGTATCTCTAGGTCCTCCTAAATGTTCTCCCGTGCCTTTCAACCTTTTAAGCACCACACGGTCCGTTTCGCACCAATCCGCACGACGACAAATCTCAATCAGCTGTAGTGGCAGCGTCGCCTCTCGTGGGAAAGCAGGCGCAGACAGCCAGACATGTATGCACAGACACGCAGATGCCGCCTGCCCGGCCTATCGCGCAAGCGACGGCGCGACGCCGCCGGCCTATCAACGGTGGTTTTCAAGGGTTAACACTTTGAGCATAATGTGGACGACGAGAAAATCATACCCATTATGCAGATATCAACCAAAAGTGTCGACTGAGAGCATTTTACAGGAGTTTTTAGAAGATATGTCAACTATATATCGATACTATTTCGATTCATCAGTTCGGCAAGATAATGATGACCCTTCATAAGGATAAAATAACTGCCGTTCAAAGGTGAAAATCCAACCTTATACGATGGACTCATAAGGCATGATAGTGGCGTTTGACCAACAGTAGCAGAGGTTCTTTCTGATTAAAAGGGAACAAATGAAAGATCGATCTTGTTCGCTGGAGAGGGAACTTTTCATAGTAGTGTTAGTAACCACTCGAAAGACGAGACTTGTGACTACAGCCTCACGTCGCCGATTTTTCTAAACACCCCTTTATAGCGCTGCAACATTAACAAGATAAAATCAAGTTTCATGAAACTACGTGCTTTTTTCTCTTATCTCGATTATATTTTACTAAACAAAATTCTTCTTCAGAGTGCTAGCGCTCACACTATAGCACAAGCTTCAAAAAATTCAAAAATGCGTTTGCTTTCTAGAAAGCTCTTTTGGTCCTTTGATCTCCTCTGCTCTTTTGATTTGTGCTTTAAACCTCGCCGGACAGAGCCCTTTCTTTAGACTATTAATGATCATCAGATAGCGTAATGTTTTCTGATTCTAGCGATGTACTTATTTTCTGGGTATAGAGTTTGACAGGAAAAATAAGACCGAGTTTTACATCTTTGATAAGTTGTTTACCGGCTATTCGACAGGGCAAAGGCCGTGTCAGGGGCGGAGTGAGACAGGTACAACGACATTTTGTTATTCAGTTGGAAATTTTTCCTCCGCTTTCAGAGAAGCTCCAGATAAAACGATTGATCGATATACTAAGAATATTACTCTACACACTGATATGCTTTTCGGCTTTCAGCGAATTATACGCTTGATAAAAATAAAAGCAAAAGGCGAGTATTAGAAATAATTTTTGATCTGAATGCTACAACGTCCAAAAACAGTGTTATAAAAGACCGGCGACGTGGGAATGTACCTTCAAGTCTCATCTTTCGAATGGTGGCTAACACTCCTAAGAAAATTCCCTCTCCAGCGCATGAGATCGGTTTTTCATTTGTTCCTTCCTGATCAGAAAGAACCCAAAGCGGTGGCGTAGTGGTAACACACGTCCCTGGTTAACGGGAAATGCGGGTCCAACTATTGTCTGGGGTCGAAGGCTCTGCATATCACTCAGCCTCCTTAGTTGTGTAGTCTCCACTGATCTTCTCGATAGGTAAAGTGTGCGACGAATTGAGAATTTGACCATCTTATGGAGTATGCATAGCCTGGAAGTGCCACTCTGAGTTCAACCCATTCGGGACCGGGTACATAGTTTCCAATGCACGCGGGCGGGTCAATGCAGTTGAAGAGGCGCGGCTGAGAGAGTGATGCCAATGAAGAGGCGCAGAAATGCCTCTGTGTCCATGACCTGGCATCGCATGCTGAGTTGGTACTATTCTTCATTAGCATTACACTGGTTTTTGATTTTTATCCTGAACGGTCACTGTTGGGTGTTGAAAGGCATAAGAGGATATCAAAAGTTAAGGATAAATATCGCAATTTACGCTGTAATCGCGGTGCAATTCCAGCTACAATCGCGCTCCAAGTCTACGCTGCAATCGCGCTGCAATTTTACTGCGTACCGAACGTGTTGTTTCATTTCAAATCCGACTCTCCAAAGATACTAGAGAATTATCTCTATATTTCTTTGTCTCGAAATCATGCATGGTAGCAAATATGATACGCTTAATTGTCCGCGATATCACCTTCGAAGAAAGAAACGATATTCGATAAGCTTAGAAAATGAATATAATTTTACGAGAATACGCGTGTGGCGCAATGGTTAGAAGTACCCTGCGACGCACACGTGGTCCACGGTTCGACCCCGCGCCTATGGCTCACCAGGTCCTCCACCCTCTGGAGTCGGTAAATTGGTAGCACACTTGTCTGGAAACAGCACTGTGTTGGTACATCGGTAGGCCACCACAGCGAGACTTTGTAAAGGTGAGATACGCATTCGAATATCTCTAACGATGCTACATAGAGTCGAATGCATGGCGCATCCGTCAGGGAATGATCAACACCAAGAGCTTCACCTACCTTTTTTCAATATTATCAGAACGACGCTTGGGAACAGGACACTGCTTGGGAACAGTGATTAGGCTTAAGTCATCTATAAACGATAACTTTTGTGACATTGGCCCTCTCGAGACCACGGACCAAACCCTCTGCGTCTCTGACCTTTGCCATTGTTAGACGTAACACGCTGAGGGTTAGAGACGCAGGAGGTTGGGTCCATAGTCAAAAAGACAACAGTACTCCAGTTCACCTATAGAAGTCATTTTGACTAGTTGTCATTGAATATCATGGTGAGATCAAACTAGAATGCGTTTTTCTCCATAGGACCGCAAAAATTTTTTCTGGACCTGTTACGTCCATGGACTGGAGCTTCTCGGGTCGACCGCTAATCACAGCATCGGATAAGCTATTGATCACTATCCAAAAGTGCAATAAAATACTTTCGTACGGTTAAAAAAGAACGGAAAAAACGAGTTAATATCAACTCGCGCCGACTAAAAGTTCCCTAACCCAAGTTTGGTGAAATGCTACAAACGTTGGAGTATCGGTGTTCAGTAGGAGTGTGTGGTTTTTCTACTTCAGTTGAAAAATATTGCAGACAACCCACCTAACCATGCTTCTCTATGCTTGTCTTTGAGTGCAGTCTCCTTCTCGACCGCCGCATTCTTTATTTGCAGCAGCTCCTCCTTCTTCAATGTAAGCTGTGCCTTCTCCTCTTTAAGAGGAACGACTTCTTGCAGTTTGGCCTCCTGAAGGCATTCCGACTTTGTTCTAAGCCCAGGGTAAGTGTGAAATTATTACTTTTTTCACCTACCCTTAGCTTCTGGCCTTCAGCGGCTAGAACTTTTCTTGCAGCGTATCCTTTTCTTTCAATTTCCTTCTGCTTCCGCTTCTCTTCTCGAGCACTATGACCTAGTTCATCGCAGATGTTCGGGCATTCAACTGATCCATTGTATTCGTCACTCCCATCACAACAATCTGAAACCGATCTATAAGAATAGAATAGTTCAGAGAATACTGTCATAACTCAACGCACCACAGATTCTATCATTCACTCGAGACGACGGGATATCAACAGGAGTATGACCTTTGTTGGCGCAATGGAACTTCCCATTCGGGCACGCTGAGGTTCCTGGAAATCTCCTTGAGCGGTTAACCCTTTTAATACCATGGACCCAACCATCTGAGTCTCTAACCCCTAGCGTGTAGCGTCTTGCAATGGCGTCCACCCCCGGCGAGCTGCGTCTAACAGTGGCACGCTGGGGCTAGAGACGTAGAGAGTTGGGTCCATGGTCCCGAAAGGGTTAACTCCTAACGTTGAAGAAAGAAGAGGCAGGAAACTAACCAGGTTCGTCGCTACCATCAGGACAGTCACAATAGTCGTCATTCACGTGATCGTAACTAATGCTCCTCGAGCCATCGAAACAGACGAACTCGGAGGATGATTTCCTGTACAGAGGGCCTTCTAAAGAAACATTTCTTCACACTCAGTATCATTGCTACTTCCGTTTTTCCTGCATTTATACATGGCAAGAAAGATCTATGCGACGAACTAACTGTTGTAAGGAACTCCTCTCGGCAGAGGTTCGATGTCTGGCTCCCGTTGTGTTGTTGCAAAAACCCTTACTACTACAAAAAACAAAAAAGGGCTTACTGCGATCATTCGAACCCTAAAAAGCAGCTGATATATACAGATTTAGCCAGTACGAAGAACGCTGTCGATGAAAAACTGCCACGACATATACACAAACTATGATCCATTCAATAACAGAGAAAAAAGATCGCAGCTGTCAGCACTTGTGGATACGGACGGAAAAATTACCCAAAATTACCCAACTTCACATCCTATCGGTGTCAAAAATCGAAATCCAGAAGGTCGTCATGAAAAAAGGAACCAATACATCCAAAGATGCTGATTGATATGCAAAACATTGAACCACAGTGGGCAGTTGAACCCGAGTTTCACCCATACTGGGGTGGCGAGATGAGGGACGTGCTACCACGACAACACTGTGGTTACCGCTTTCCTACCACTTTTTCTTCGATATAAATTATCGAATCTGTCAGCGGCCAACCATCAAAGAAAGAGCCACAGCACAGTGGTGGCGCCGGTGGTGTGGTAGTAGCACGCGCGCCGGTATGGGTAAAACGCGGGTTCGACCCTAGACAGTCCAAAGTTTTCTATAACACTCAGAATCCTTGAAAAAACATTTATGAGCCTGAGATGGACAAATCTTTGGATAAAAGCTTCTCAACTCTACAAAATCCCAACGAAGCTTTGCTAGATTACACTCGACGTCATCGTCTCTCTTCCTGACAGTCGCATTTTAGAGTAGCCCTCTCCAGTTTAGACTCCATCAACGAAAAGCATTCTGGTTGTTATTTGAGAATCTCAGACCTTCTCGTGACTGTTTCTAGACGGTGGTCTAGTCGATTTTTCCTGATGTTCAGCAATAGCCATTCCTGATCTTCACTATAGCAGTGCAGTGCCATCTTTTGTGGGACTGAAGAGAGCAAGCTCATCAACACGTCTCTGATGATCGCATTTCAGAGAAACTGGGAATAAGCTGGCTCAGGTTCGGATCGAACCACAGTCCTGCGCGTACTGAGCAGTGTCATCACCACTATGCTATCCACCCTTACTAATTCTGAATGTCAGTGATCAAAAAGTAGCCCGTGATCTGGTCACCGAACAAATCCACGATATGAATCATCTATAAAGTCGTCGAAACACACAGATGCGAGCTCTTGCACATTTTCAACCACAGTAGAGGTTTCAAATCGTCTCTCGAGAAGTTCATCTCAAGCCCTTGATGCGGAGATTGTAAGTCATTATCAATAGGTCATCCGATTATAACAACGATTGGTTAATAAACGGAAGGTAACGAGTGTGACACAGTGGTTAGAGGTGGCTCTGTTACACACACGAGTCGATTGAAAGATGCCCGACAGTTCGTCCCGCTCTCATGGCTCACCAAACTTCTATCTCTCCGGGTTAGACGAAATGGTACCAGACATATCTTGAAGGATAGCATCACTGACTTGATACATTGATAGGCCACCGCGAGTCATTGTAAAAGCCAGATATGCATTCAATCACCTCATCACCTGCGTCACCTGTCGTCCCGTTGATCGTCGAGTGACTCGAGCGGGTACCAGCAACACTTCCATTTTTCCCTATCGCACGCAATAGTCCAGTGGGTCCTCCTAGCTCTAGAGATTCGCTGAGCATCACATCTTTCTTCTATCGCTTTCGTGAAGAAATCGGACCAACGGGTCGGTGGTCTTCCTGTAGAGCGCTTGATGTCCCGGGGAATCCAATCGGTAACGGCTCTCGTCCATCGGTTGTCGTTGAAGCGCATCATGTGTCCGGCCCACTTTAATTTCGATATCCTGGCGTGTAGAACGGCGTCCCTGATTTTCGATCGTTGACGTAGGTCGGAACTTCGCATCCTTTCTCTCATTTACGAGATAAATGATACTCCTAGCGTCGACCTAGTGCGCGTTCAGTTGAACGCGCAATCACCTCATAGTGCTACGAATGTAATCGTAATGGTGCATCCCTCAACGATTAATCAACGCCGACAGCTTTATCCTTTATTGCAACGACGATTGTTTATTGACGGAAGCACTGGATTCGTATCTGAGCGGGTGCGAAGCCGAGCCTCTTCGTAAGAGAAATGGTTCTGTTTCATTCATAAATCCAACTGTAGCTCTCCTAGACAACTTAGAAGTTTGGGATATGTACCTTCAAATAGCATGTAATGAACAAGTACTTCGTTGACATCCTTCCAATCGACTGTTCATAGACCCCGCTATGAACGTTCAATATAATCTCTGAGAATGTCAGAGCCTTTTCGAGGCTGCTACGTCAGTGGCTTACGCACGTTTCGGAGGTAGCGCCCGCTTTATCAGAGCCATATGCTCCACACTGAACACTACTTAATGGTAGAGATGAGGAGACGTTATAGTAACAGCACGTGCTACTGCGTTATCATCGCTTTTTTTCAGTAGATGGATTACGGCCGGTAGTGAATATGTGGACATTCTCTAATCGACTGCTTTTAACCCTTTGGCTATCGTTGACCCAACTCTCTGTGTGTCTGACCGGCAAGACTGGACTGTCTGCTCCACCTCCTCTGCATCTCTGAGCTCCAGCGTGGGGACTCATTGAACGTATCAGTACTATTTCATTCGTATTATTGTGGTTATTTGCCTACTTATAACAGCGCAATATATTTACATATAACATAGCATAGGGAAATAACAATAATACAGTTGAAATGATACAATAATACATTCAGTGCGTTCCTAGGAGGCGGGTAGACAGTTCAGCCTCGTCAGTTAGACACACAGAGGGTTGGATCAATGGAAACCAGAGGGACAAGCCTCCAAACCTAACCTCATCCTACCATAACCCTCTGAGTTAAACCACTCATAGGCAGGCGGCGTCCTTTGAGAGTGGGCAGCATCTGCATGCCTGGTTGTCCGCGCCTGCTTTCCCACGAGACTCGACGCCTTCACTTACATCGCGCGGCTTGGTACGAAGCGTACCATATGGTCTTCGAAGGGTTAAAAACGGGTTCATGTGGGTCCTGTGGCTCTCAAGAAGCGAGCCGTCGAAACGTACGTGATCCATTGACGTACCGACCTCGAAAAAGCGTCTTGAACATTTTGACGGACTATACTGTAGTACTTTGTCGCTATCTAACATCATGACATATTCGTAGCAAGAGACATAGTTCATGATATTCTTATTTCATCGACGGAAACAGAGGAAAGAACGATTTGAAAGAAAGATCTTGGAGTTATTTGATGAAAAAAGGAGTAGAAATAATGAGATGACCGAACTTCTCTTTATGTGAGCGACAACATTTAGACATGTAATCACTTATAAATGAGATCCCGTATCATTTATCAACGATATCGAGGAGCGCGGTAGCGCAGAAGCTGTGATGCGGTGTATCACGAAGCAAGGTGGTAAGTAAGCCGCTGGTTCGATCCCCCTCCCCACCGTTCTCTTGCAATCCCTCAAATAAAGCCTTGAGAGACGTCCTGGCTCGGCTACCTCCAAGATTTCGGGGACAATCGCCTTGGACAGCTTCCTACAGCATCCATAAAGAAGACGCAATCCTCAAGCAGCAGCCGAAGCAACACGTGAAATCCACGAGGACCCGAGTGAAGGACGAGAGTCCGATGATATGAATCGAACGGAACAACTGCGATACGCAAAGGGAATCGGGGTAACAGATCGTTCAAATAAATGAGGGATATCGCGGAGATCAAAGATCAAAGAGACCAGCGAGGCTAAATGTTGTGGTCTTGGCGACCTCTACACACACATAGAAATCTAGACTTCTACAGTAATCAGCTGTTGATCTACGGAGATCGATAAGGCCCATTCTGTTGCCTTTTGCGATGGCAGTTCTATCCAGAAAGATCTGTTTTTGGTAAAAAGAAAAAAACCGAAGCAAAAAACGAAGCTCACATATGGTTGTTTCAGAGAATAGAGTTTGTTAAAAGCATTAGATTCAAAGCTTAATGGAATTCTACTGAGAAATACAATTGGTCCTAATTGTACAAAGTTTTCGTAGCACAATAATATTACAAAAAAAAGGCTATCAGATGAGAAAACCTTAGAATTCCGAACTCCTCTCTTCTTTTCCTACACATGCGCTCGCCGTGCTCTAATCACGAATTCCTGACCGACGGCAAAAATGTGCACGATGAACGGAGTTCCACGAAGACGAGACCACGCCCCTTGCCTGACGACGACTACGACGACCCGGCCAATCACAGTATGGCTGGTCATCGCTTCAACCCCAAAAAACGAGAAACCCTAGGAGGGTTTGAGAGGGTTTGAGCATTTCAGAAGTCCAGTATAAGAGGCTGTATGTACATGATGGTGTGCACACGGCTGTAGGTCGGCCGGTTGGTCGTGAAAGGGTCAAACTATGATGGTCAAGAACCCCCTAGGAAACAGTCCCTTAAAACAAGGAAATTTCAAATGTATAAATCGACTCCGAAACAGGAATATTGATTCGGAAACCGACTTCACCTTAACCTCGTCGTAACCTATCAATTATATATTTGTTGATTGGGGTCAATAACACGAGGTTGGTGAGGGTTGGCCGAAAACGGGCCAAAATAAGTTAGCCATTTATTCAAGTGTTAGTGTTAGTCAAAAGACGGGGGTGACCCTTGAACATTATATACCGTTAGGCGAGCCAACTGGCCAAGATGATAGGGTTAACCAGAAGACGTGAGATGACCCTAAGGGGTTAGGTATCGCTTGGCGAGCAAACTGCTCAAAATGTTGGAGTTACCCAAGAGATGGGAGTCACCCTAAGGGGTTAGGCGTCTCTGGGCATGCCAACTGGCCAAAATGTTGGAGGATAAGCCAGAAGATGGGAGTAACCCGAAGGAGCTAAGTGTCGGTGGGCAGGCAATCTAGCCAAAACATGGGGGTAACCTTCAGGAGTTAAGTGTCTCTAGCGAGCCAAGTGGGCAAAATGCTGCGGTTACTCAAAACACGGGAAGTGACCCCATAGGCTTAGGTGTCGCTGGACAAGCCAACTAGCCAAAAGACGGGGGGTAACCCTAAAAGGTTTGGTATCCGCTGAGGGAGAGTAACTCTTAGGGGTTAGGTATCTCTGGGCGACCCAACTGGCCTAGATGTTGAAGTTAGCCAGATGGGGAGGTAACCTTAAGAGGCTAGGTATTGCGGGGCAGGCCGACTAGCCAGAAGACGGGGGCTAACCCTAAGGGGTTAGGTGTCACCCTATGATCGAATACTACTCAGATATAACCATTTACAGTCGAGCGACGATCATCGAAAGTGCCGTGGAATCCCTATTTCGAGTACGGCGGGGGAAAGAGTCGATGTCCTTCTTCTCTGCGGTGCCGAGCAGCAGCCAATCACCGACACCGTGACGTGTGCTAGCCGGCCACGCCCCTTTCCTGGCCGAACTGAAGCGTTTTGAACGGAGATATTTCCCAACTTCGTCCGCATTTTTACTTAGAGTCGCTTCGAGCACTCGGCTATGTGCTTCTGAAAAATCGATATTATTGATCGCTTTTCCAATCAATACTCATTAAAATCGTCTAAGCCTTTTTTTTCACCGAGCTATTTCAGTGCTAAGTTTTTTTTCCACCTCTTTTTCTTTTTCAGGGCACATGAACCTATTAGGATATTTCTCCGTATTATTCGTATCGACACTTTTCGAGCAGATTGAAGGTGGTCGGGATTTCTATAAAATTCTCGGAGTTCGTCGAAATGCGAACCTAAACGAGATCAAAAAGGCCTATCGAGCGCTGGCAAAGGTTTGTTTGTTTGTTTGTTTACTTGTTTATTCGTTCGTTTTCTTCCAAGTCGTATGCTTACCGTGGTGATACAAACATTAGACTCGATAAATCAAGAGAATTCCTTTGAAGAAATGCCCTGATCCGACAAAAAAACGAACTGTTAGGTCGTTCCATAAGTGAGGGGGACTAGAGCAAAAAGCACCAAGTTTATTGAGCAGGAAAAACTTAAATTGAATGATTTTGGTGTCATTCTATTGCGCATTTTTTTCTGAACATTTTGGTATACGACTTGCCTATGCTTGCTTTAAGCTTTGAGGATCATGCGGTACGTTTTTATACCGAGCCGCGCAACGTCAAATCTCGCTCGTATACGGTAATGGCGGCGTCGCGTTTCGTGAGAGAGTTGCAGATGTCGCCTACGTGGACTGCCGCGCAGGCGACGTCGCGACGCCGTCTGTCTATCTACCGTGACCCTCAAAGGGTTAAGATGGAGCTGTTCTGGGAGCGAATTGGCTTGTTACTCATGCACGGCGTATAGGGGAAAATGCTAGTGAAGCGGCGCGCAAGGTTCATGCAGCTTGGGGCGATGATGCGCTAAGATAAAGACGGCTAGGAAGTGGTTGGCGAAGTTCACAGCTGGAGAGAAGAGTGTGGAGTATCAGTCGAACTCGGAGCGTCCACAGGAAACTCCATCATTCTTGCGCGCCGTTTCACCAGCATTTCCGCCGCGCCATTCGTGCATGCATGGCGAGTGAATTTGTCCCCAAGAGAGCTCCATCATGAAGCAGGTATCCGCAAGTTGTATACCAAGATGGTCCTAAGAAAATGAGCAGTTGAACGATGCCAAAATTATGTAGTTTCAATCACTTCTGGGTAATAAATTTGGTGTTTATTGGTCTAGTGCCAAAACTTATGGAGCGACTCAATAAAAATCAAGGACAGCACTAAACCGAGCTCTGATTGGTACCTGAACTGCCTCATCAATGCAGGATCTTTAGTCCTTGAGTTGATATCCGTTTTCCTGTAAGATAATGTTTAGGAAAATACCTCAAGGTGGCTTTTATATCAAGTATAGAAATGTAGAATATCAGATGAAATGTTCAGGAACTTCACCCGGACAAGCATCCGGACGACGAGCTAGCGCATGAGAAGTTTCAAGACCTCGGCGCCGCTTACGAGGTGGGTCTATTCTACGGGGATTTTCTACTTTTTTTTTCACCTGAATTTTCTCCAAATGAGGGCTAAATCCTTGATCCCCTCTGCTCCATATTACGGGGAGATTTGATACAAGACAGTTTATCTCTGGAACAAAATCAGATTGTCCTGAGGGTTATTTTCTCTGTTTTCTCATCAAGTTTCATGGAAGCTTCTCCGTGAACTCTTCATATCTATGTCTCCCCCAGGTGAAGACCACTAAAGGATGAAAATTCTTTTAGTGTTCAATAGTACTAGTAATATGCAAAACTTTCAACCGTTTACGTAAATCGAACCTGCCTAGCACTCTTTCGGGAGGCGCGTGCTAGCCCCGGGAGTCATTTTTGTGCTATCACATCTTCATAATTCTTTTTTTTTCTACTATTTCTTGCTTTAGGTGCTCTCGGACAAGGAAAAACGTGCTGCTTACGATCGTCATGGTGAAGAAGGTGTGAAGAAAATGATGGGTGGTGGTGGTGGTGGTCATGATCCATTCTCGTCGTTTTTCGGTGATTTCTTCGGCGGAGGACACGACAATGGAGAAGAGCAGCAAAGGCCAAGGGTCCGTTTTTACACAAAGTTTGAATCAATAAGAATTCTTTTACTTAACCACTTCTGAGCAGTGGTATAATGTTTTAACTTGAATTTGGTAATTTTGAGTGGTATGCAAAACTCTGAACCTCGGACGGGAATCGAGCTCCGCACCTCACATTTCTCAGGAGCACGTGCTAACCAATTGCACTAGCGGGGCTGCTGTTCTGCTACCACTCTTTTCGCGATATGAGGTATCGATTTGTCAGTAATGAACCGTCAGCGCTGTGACTTGGTATCGCTCAACATTACTGGATTCCTAGTTCAAATTGGCTTTGTACTTTTTGAACTATTCATCTTATTCCACGACCGGTCAGCACAATTTACCTGTGAGAATCCCAGCACCTCTTTTATCCAGTTTGTCTCCTCGTATTCGTCCTCCATAGAGATCTTCGAACATCTCTCTTGTTGCTTCGGCTGCTGCTCAAAGACTTCGTCTTCTTCACGAATGTCGTATAATGCTGGTCGAAACGAGTCCTCTTGCAATCCTGGAGGTATTCGGGCCAGGAGTTCCCTAAAGCGTTTGTTGGTTGATGCAAGAAACAGCTAGAGAGGAACGAACCAGTCTGTTGCTTATCACCTTGCTTCCTGGTACACCGCCTCACTAATTACTGCGCTAACCGCTCCCAGTTGAGGTACATTACACCTCTACGTGACGTGTCTAAGCTGTCCCACCAACTTTACCTAACAGTGGTCTACGTTGTGGCTAGTTTTCTTCAGAAAATGCAAAATTTCAGGGTGCTGATGTCGTATTTGACTTATTCGTCACCTTGGAGGAAGTCTATGTGGGGCATTTTGTAGAGGTGAAGAGGAAAAAGGCAGTTTATAAACAAACGTCAGGGACAAGAAAGTGTAATTGTAGACATGAAATGCGCACTGAACAAGTTGGTATGGGTCGTTTCCAGATGTACCAGGTGAGTTAATTGATTTTTGTTAATTTTTTCTGGAAATGAGAGAAAAATTGTACAACAACTTATGAGTTAGATCTCGTTTCTATATTATTGTAGACCCTCTGCGGACGGGAGTTGATCGGTTTTCGCAGGTGGCGCGGGATTTTTGTAATTTAATAAGGACTTTCCTTTGATCAGAAAGAAAAACTTTAGGCTTTTGTAATACTCTGACGCTACACAATCTTCTCTACACTCTCATATATTTTTTTATTCATATATAACTCTACTAAGCGGAAAAAAATTCGAGTGTGGAAACCTGAATGCTTTCCGCTCCTACAGCGCATCATAAAGACTTTCTCAAGTGCCAAATTTAAATTCTAAATTACCGAGATCTCTGTCATTGATGAGTATAGTCTAACGAAAAGTTATCCTCAGGCCTTACCGAGACAAGCAGAGAACTCTATATTTGAACATATTTTTATCTTTGCTGCAGCAGCATGCGAAAAAGGCTATCTCATACGAAGCACAATGTTTAAATCACTGAGATTTAAGCTTCCCAGTAATCCTTTCATCATTATTTGAGCCAACATGTCATGTGGTCTGGTAAGGGCTCTTGTACAGCCCGATACACGTGTTTCAGTAATTAATTTCCAGTAATTATTAAAATTCTAGTGGAAAAGCTTTCTTCAGCGAAAAAGTCTTTTGAAAAGCTGAGGATTAAAAGCGACTCTCACCGTCCGCAAAGGGATAATTCATTTGATCATAGCAGTGTCCTACTACTCTTTTTATCTCCTACAGTGGTGGAACTACGGCATAAATTCATCTCGACTACCTCCCTCATTTTCAGCAATGAGTATTTTCAGGTCCAAGTTTGTGATGAGTGTCCTAATGTAAAGCTTGTTCAAGAGTCTCGAATATTGGAGGTAATCTTACCGCGTCCCAAATATCAGTTGTTGATTCTTTATTCGTTTTGAGTTCACAGATAGAAGTGGAAGTTGGCGCAGACGATGGGCACGAACAAGTATTTGTTGGTGAAGGAGAACCTCATATCGAAGGAGATCCTGGAGATTTGAAATGCCGCATCAACGTCCAGAAGCATCCGAGGTAATTTCTGTGTCTGGTTGTGCTAATAATTACCATTGGAGTCAAACGATGTGGCTAAAACTGTCGGTATTGATCAGCCGCGTGAGATGCATCATGCATTGACTTCATTCGAAGTATCGCTAGAGGTGACTGAATACATATTTAGCCTTTACGATCACTCGCGGTAGTCTGCTGATCTGTGAAGTGTGCTGCTATTCTCTCAGACAAGTCTGCTACCAAGTTATCAACCTCGTAGGTATAAATTCAGACGCGAGGTGGAGCCCGACCACATTTGGGTGACTGGGCATCTCTAGCCACCGCGTCACATACGCTCTTCATTGTCGGAGTATTTTGCATAGGTCCTACAGGGTGCGTGTGGCGCAGTGCTTCGGGGCCCCCTTCAACACACATGCTCCTTAGTTCGAGCCTGCGCCAAGGCTCACCGAGCCCTTCTATCCCTCCGGAGTTGATGAATCGGTACCAGACTTGTCTGTGAGGATAGCAGCACTGGCGAAATCATCACGAGTCATTGTAAAGACCATATATGCATACGATCACCTCAAACGGTGCTTGACGAACTCGAATGCACGGTGCATCTCTCAGGAATCGATCAGCGCCGGGAGCTTTATTGTTCTTTTTTTCTACAATGTTATTCTATATGATGCAGTATTTCAATAATGTTTTATTATTTCTCTTCTTCTATACGTATTGGCTTTCTATCTGAATTTATCAGATTTGAACGAAAAGGCAACGATCTGTACACAAACGTGACTATCTCGTTACAAGACGCTTTAAATGGTTTTTAAAATGGACATTGAACATCTTGACGGTCATAAAGTCCATGTGGATCGTGAGAAGGTGAGAGATGTTGTGATGGCTTGACTAAGTGCCAGAGGAGCAATCCATCTGTTATAATTACATATCCAACAATCTAGAGTGATGTGCAAAACTCTGAGCCTCGGACGGGAATTGTACTCGCGCTTTACCATTTCCGAGGACGCATGTTAGGCACTGCGCTACCAGGGTTCCTGCTCTTCCACCCCTCTTTCTGCGATCACTTTGGCCTGATGAATTACAAGTATCCACTATCTATCAGCGTAATTGGGTTTAGCCCGTATGTGTTTACCAATCCAAATTGCTGAGGTTAGTTGTTGACAGATCGATTGATGCCTTGTATCGCAAAAAGAGCGGTACTATCGCAGAAGCAGTGGAGACAGGAGCTCCGAAAGTGAAGTGGTTAGCACACGTCGCCGAAAATCGTGAGACGCGAGTTCAACTCCCGCCCGATGTTTAGAGTTTTGCATATCACTCAATATGAGTAGATACATAATTATAACAGCATGTCACTGCTTGACCCTTTGGGGACCGTGGACTCGCAGCCTCCGCATCTCTAATTGGCAATTCTTAACGGTCTGCTCCACCCCTTATTCATTTTTAACTTTCAGCGTGCTGCGTCTAGCAATAGCAAGCTATTACGTAAAACAGTGAAGGCCAGGGGGGTTAGAGATGCAGAGAAAGTGGAGCAGACTATGCGGAGTTGTTAGTTAGAAAGGCAGAGACCGTGGATCCACGGTCCTGAAAGAGTTAAAAAAGCGGTTAGTTGGAAATTCTTGCCGTGTGTGTAATCCATCTGTTGTTCAAGATCACATGGCCAGGTGCGCGAATGCGAAAGAAAGACGAAGGGATGCCATCGATAACAAATAACAACCAGCGTGGTGACCTCTACATCACATTCGATGTCGAGTTTCCCCGAACAGAGTTATCTGAGGAGCAAAAGCGAATGATTTCGGATCTATTGAAACAGGGAGCTGTTAAACCGAAGATTTATAATGGATTACAAGGCTACTAACTGCTGTAAGGAACCTCTACAGTGGCCTTTTGCTTTCGACTCTCGTAGCGATTTTTCTCAACCATTGTGAAATGATTGTACGAGTACTGATTATCCATAGAATTGTTTGAAATCGTATAATTATGAAGTACATTTTTAGGTTTTTGTTATTTTCTTCTTGTTAAATACGGCGGGTTTCTCGTGTTTAGTGGCAATTTTTTCATAAGATATAAAAATAGCCACATTTATTGCTTGTTTTGCATTCCTGCCTTTCTTTCCTTTCAGTTCTCCACGTGAAAACCTCATCCGAATAGTTGGTTTTCTTCGCGTAGTAGCTGTTTCCTTCTAGTTTAGAGCGTAGGTTTGAGCCTTCGTAGAGTACGCTAAGCCCAAAGCGGACAAGAAGTTTGCGGTATTACAGTGTGATGGGGAAATGTGAATTTGTGAGATGGCTGATCAAAAGAGAAAGGAAGCAGAAATGCATCTATATTCGGTGAGTGTACACAAAGCCATCCAGCTATCGTGAGGGCCATCTGTCTACCTCTCGGTCTCTCGACATTTGTTGTGTGGACTTGCCTTTGTTGATATGTGGTGTTTCGACGATGTAACATTTTAAATTTATAAAGAAATTTTTCTTTTGTTTTGAATACAATTGAATTATGCGGCATCGAAATCCGCAATTCCTGTTCTGGAGAGTTATCAGATAAAGTGATGTCAAGAATATTTAGCCCTTTCGGGACCGTCAACCCACTTCCTCTGACACTCTAGTCTCCAGCGTGAGAACGCATTGAATGTATTGCTGTATTATTTCAGTGGTGATGCTGTTGTTAATTTCCTGTTATAATATATGTAAATATGTTATAACAACAGCAACGCTGTCAGTGCGCTCCCGCGCTGGGGGTTAGAGATGCAGGGGAAGTGGGTCCATGGTCCCCAAAGGGTTAGTCATCGTAAGGATAACGGGACAAAGACGCTTATATGTTCAGTGGAAAAACAGCAGCCTTGAAATGAAAGGATTTTCAGTAATAATTCTATATCCCGCAACTAACACATTTTTTGGGAATAGAAAGAACTTTTCTCAAGCAAAGTGGTAAACCACCTTCTTACGTTCTGTAGAACCAAAAAGATCCACTAAAAAGTCGTTTAAAATGCCTTTAGAGGAGTCAAAATCTATAACTGCCCATCAAGGAATGTCGAGTGATATGCAGAACGGTGGACCTCGAGCGGGAGATGAACCCTCATCTCGTCATCTCGGGGTGTTGTACTAACCACTGCACTATCGGGGCTCCTATTCTGCTATCACTCTGTAAACGATTACTTCTATAAAACTGGAAGTTCAAGTTGACAACTTAATTTAGATTGATTGCATGACTGGTGGTGATGTCATCGTCATGCGCCCATATGCCGAGTGCGGCCAGTGAGAAGAAGCGATTAAGGAGTTGGTACGCGGTGATCGCCGACAAGTGCGCTTTTCCGAGGACAGACAGCTATGCTGTTACTGCAGTATGCATTGTTTTGCAGTCGTGAATTGTACTGAAGTAGTTACGTTTTTGCAGAAGACCATGAGTTAAAGACGGTGATGGTGGTGGTTACGTAGAGTTTTGTGGTGCTGGCCTTGTCTGGGAGGATAAGCAGCACTGACTCGGTTCAGCGGAAGGCCACCGCGAGTCATTGTAAAGGCCAGATATGCACTCAATCACCTCAAACGAAGTTAAGAATCGAGGAAGAATGCATGGCGCATCCCTCAGGGATTCATCAACGGCGAGAGCTCTATCCTTTATCCTTTGTTAGAGCACTTGTGGTTGAACATCTGCTGGTATCATAGAAAGACAGAGGATAGGGATCTGAGCGATGCTAAAATCTTGAGGGACGCGTCATGCGTTCGTCTACATCTAGCATCGTTAGAGGTTACTAAATGCATGCCTACCATCTACAATGACTAGCGGTGGCCCACCGATAGATCAAGTCAGTGCTGCTAACCTCTTATACAATTATGGTGACTATTCGCCTATCTCTTGGGGCAGTGGAAGGCTGGATGACTCTGACTGCGGGATCGAACCATAGACTACTTGTACGTCGCAGAGTTCCATCTGCGACCGACGCGCTCTGCTAGTAGCATGATACAAATATTAAAGGACCAAACTTCACTAAACTTGTCATGTAAAATATGGAAAATGAAAAGTATCTTACGAAACTTTTTTGATTCAGAGCTTGAGTAAGGTTGATATCTCTTCTGCAAAATCTACGACTGACGTTTCGGTGACTTCATCTTTTCCAAAGTCTAGTCTTATTTTTTTAGCGTTATCCGTGTAGCCACGAGCAGTCAATGAACTTTTAGTTTTAGGAATAACATCACATGAAGAACATTCAGGCTCAGAAGAAGGCAAAGTCGCCGAAATGTCAGTCATCGAATTTGAAGAAGACCCAGCAACTTCGCGAACGTTGTGAATAAAAGGACAGTTCACAAATCATCTCGGTGTAGTAATACCGACGATTTAGCGGACAGTTTCATATTTTCCTTAGAATAAAAAAAATATTTCACTTACCGTGAAGTGATAGGCATCCAGCGTCTTTACGACAGTGAGAAAAGTGACTTCTTCCCCATGATCGACTTTCTGTTAACCTCAGCATAGTTTCGAATATACCACTATTTTGTCTTGATTAGGCGAGGTTATCAACAAGGTTATTTATCGAGTACAGTAATGCGGTGAAATAATAGTGATACAATGGCTGAAGTTTTGATAGTTTCGCTTTTTCGGAGACAGAAAAGGTTAGATTTGACCCCAATCTACTAAGTCGAATACTTCCAAAACCAAAGCAGATGTAGCTTCATGCATAAACATGTAATTGCATGGTAAGCAACTTCTGTCAACTTTCTTTTTTCAACGACTGTGTTCTAGCTTGCTGGTCGTATTTAAGACACCTCCATCCCGTGTACTGATAGGGAATTTCTCTTAATCCTCCGCGCAGTTCGGCGAACATCCTGCGTGCTGTTTCGACTTCTGCTTGAGGAGTCCATCTTCTCTATAAGTTTTGTAGAACCAGCTCAACACGATTTTCTTCAAAGATTTGAAAATAGCCAAGCTAAGGCGTTCCCACGTGAATGTAAGAAAGCACTGTGCGAGAGATCGAACCAGCACCTTGTTCCCTGATGGCTTGTATTACTTACCACTACGTCACCATCGTCTTCCACAATCCAGATAAAAATCATCTACTATTATGAACTGTACTTCTTAGTTTAAAGCTTTATTCTCTTTGACAATTTGACCATGTGATTACAAACTAAATACGTTTGATTTTTTCTATTGAAAGGCCAATTTTTGTAAAGATTTTTTTGTGCTCAAGCGATTTCTTATGTTTACAAGCTTTCTGTTCGTCTTGGACACAGTTTTGAAATAACTCTAAAAATGTCGCCGTGTTTGAGAAAGACATAAAGTGAGAGAAAATTGAATCAATACGGCTAACTCTTTGTCGTCTTCGGCTTTTCTAGAGCCGATGGTTTCGACTCAGTTGCTCACTCCAAAGACGACGAAGAAGGATTTTTTTTTTTTGGTTGTAAGGGAGCGAATAATTTTTTCGACCTCATTCGCTGCGCAAGAATCTCTCATAGGAGTGCTAATAATCATTCGAAAGCTTGAATCTCTAGCTGGAGTCGCACGTGGCCGATTTCCGGAAAAACCCTTTTGTAACGCTGTAAAGTTCAAAATAAAATTATGTCCCACACACGTATATTTTTCGCAGGACAGAGCTCTTTTTCCAGACTATTAGCAGTCATTCCATAGCGTTGAATTAAAAGATTCTAACGCTGTGCTTACAAAGAGATATCTCTGCTTTTCTACGAGGTGAAGAGGGTAGAGGTGGGGGGGGGGGGGGGGGGGGCACAAGGTGATTGTGGCCGTTTCAACACGCTGGTCCATCGATTGAGTGCTGCGCAGGCAATATCAAGGAAGATTCTTGTTATTCAGCTAGGAATGGTTTTGAGAAAATTCAGATCAAGCGTTTGATTCTGATAGTAAAAGATGTTCTCTCGCACATCCATGTGCTTTCCGTACTTCCAACGAAGCAATAGTTGAATTACGCGGTCGATCTAAGACATAATTTTCTTTTGAGTTTTACAGCGTTGTAAAAGGGTCTTTTTGAAAATCGCCCACGTAGGGCGCTAGCCAGAGATTCAAGCTTTTGAATGATCACTAACACCTATGAGAAATTCCTGTGCAGCGGGTGAAGTCGAATATCCATTTGTTCTCTTAAAATTGAAAACAACGAGTGGCTGTGGAATTGAATCGATTCTTGCGCTTTGAAGAAGACGAAGACGTCGAAACGTTACTAGGATGAATCTATTTCTATCAACTTTGTGCCATTGGCTCAGTCAAGAAGGCAATACATGCTGATTGGTAATGTCGGAGTCAAAGCGAAGTCACAGTTCAAGTTGTAATAAATTAGAGTTTAGACAAATTATCGTAGATATGATAGAGTGACGTATTGGATTAGTGATATCGGCAGAACTCCACAATTTTTTAGTGATTTCATTGTCTTTTGGTTCAAAATTGAGAAGTTTATACTTTGTAGGCGACTATGGGAGCGACATACTGTTCGAAATGTCCGCCGGAGAAGCGGATGTCTAGACTGGCTCTTCAGATGTGCTGCTCAGGGTGCAGTTCGTTTCTGTGTTTAACTCATATGAAGAGACATCTTCGTGAAAACGGGCATGAGTTTGGTAAGATTGTTGGCATCAGTTTGATCTAGCTTATCTCTTTAATTATACTGCTTTTTAGCAGGTTTCAGTGTCATATGGGGTTTTCGCATAATTACTCTCGCATTTCGACATTCCTAATAATTCAGTTATTATTTATTTGAAGAAATCAGTATAACAATGTAATCACCATGATGATCAAGAATGAAATTATTGGTTCAAAGACTCTACCTTTCTCCCAGAAAGAATGAGGCTGGTGGTACAAGAGGTCGATAAGGTCATTTTTGAGCTGTTGTGTCTCTGGAATTTTCCCCTAGCAGATGACACTAGGACACGGAAGAGATGATAATCCGAAGGAGCAATATTGGAACTATACGGTGGTTGTGATACCGTGGTCCAGCCTAGTTTCTCCAAATTGTAGCGAGTCGACTTTGCAAAGTGTAGGGTCGAGTTATCCTGGAGAAGGGCCACAATGAGTCGTCTGGGTCGCGCTGCTGCTGCCAACTTTCGGAGTTGTTCCTCGTCACACATCGATATTGAATGTCTTTTTGTTCACGAGCAGTTCGCAAAACTTCATATCATGAGATAACCGAGATCATAATTTTCCGAACATGAAAATTGAACTTTCATTGAGTTGGCAGGATTGGTGCTAGTACTCTGGGCTAGTATAATAGTATCCTATCCCCTGGATAATGCTGCTAGAAGATCTCCAAACATGCAACAGCCTTTTGGTAATGACATCGATTCGAGGTAGGTGAAAAACTGAGTAAGACAATAATGCGAAAGAAATTATGCGACAACCCTAATTATATATATATATATATAATATATATATATATATATATATATATATATGTATGTATGTACATATATGCATTTGTATGTACGCATATGTGCATGTATATATGTGTATACACACATGTATATATATATATATATATATATGCACTTAGGATTATTGAGTGGTATGCAGAACATTTGACGTCGGCTGGGAGTTTGATCGTAGTTTTACCCATGGAACCTGTTAAAGGTTGGTTGGTGACAGTTACGATATATATACATATATACATATGTACATATATATATATACATATATATATATATATATATATACCGATGAAAGATGCTAGCAAAGCAGTGGCATAGGTAATGTAGTGGCAGCACGCTCCCTTGGTATGGGTGAAATCCGGGCTCAACACTCGTCTGGGTGGGATGTCTTGCATAGCACTCAGTACTCTTAAGTGTAAGTTTCAGTCTTGAACTAGTGGTTATAGTCTGCTTTCAGCGATGTCGATTGAAACGGGTTTTGTATATTGTGCATGCTGCTCAGATTTTGTCTACAATCGCGTTTTAGAAGCAATGCGACTCGGAGCAATGAACAAGTATCGGTGAGTCGGCAAACCTTTGTTTGCTCTTTCGGGACGACGTGTATCTGTTTTGATGCATGATTATTCACGGGACATTTCCTGATTGACAGAGCTTTTCCTCTAGACTTTTTTGAGTCATTCGATAGTCCTAGAAGGCGATTTTAATGTTTTGACTGGTTTTTGAAATAGCTTCCATAGTGCACTGTAAAAAACCAAAAGAAGAAATTTACGTTCCACATCTGCAATATTGCATGTCTGACATCTATACTTGGCTTTTTTTCTAGACATTCATTAGCCATTCAATAGCTTAGAACCCGGCGATTCTGAAGCCGGGCCTGGTTTTACCAGGAGATCTTCATAGAGCATTGCAAGAAGGAGAAACGAACATGTTTCTCGCTAAAATTCTTTGAGGAAGGCTCTGTTAGCGAAAAGGCCTAAAGTTGATGAGCATCCAAAGGGTACACGCCGTCCCAAAAGTTTGACTTGTTCTATAAGTAATTCATATGATTCCTCTCTTAACTGGTTTTTAGAAGTTTCAGGATGTTGTGAAATACACAACTAAGAGTAGTAAGAAGTATACAAACATTCGACTCTAAACGGGAGTTAAACCTGCGGTTTATAATGTGGGTCGTTCTATAATTGCATCGCCGAAGCCATCTTTTTTTTATCACTCTTTCTTCGATATAACCTATCGAAGCTGTCATCGTAGCTGTTTTAAATGCTGATATGTGCTTATCAGGCCATGCCCGTCAATGGTTGGTTGCTGACAGCTACGGTTGGTTATATTAGAAGAAAGAATGGTGGCACAACGGTGGCTTCAATAGTTTGGTGGTAGTATGCGCTCCCGGTATGTATGAATCGCGGGGTCAACTCCCCTTGATGTCGAGTGTTTTGCATATCATTCAGTATTCTTAGATTATTTTGTGCCGATGAAAGTAATCAGTAAATGTTCTCTCTTACTGTTTTTGATGTGAAAATGTCATGTCTATTGTTTCATTCTTCTCTTCTTTCATAATATTGATCAAGAAGAGATTTTAAGGACGAGATTAGGACTGTGTAAGTTAGTGTCGTGGAATCCTACTGATGCTGATATCAAGGCGTGGGATATGATGACCAGAGTAGGACAACATGCCCGTAAGTTGCTATTTAGGTGTGACAGTTACGGCTTTTGCCTTCAGGAAAAGACCGAAGTTGTTTTGTCCTAAGTGGTCTGTAAAATCCTCTTCTTATAGAGTTACGTGGTCTTCTGAATATGGGTTCAACCTGCTATATGAACAGCGTGCTACAGGCTCTCGTGCATACTCCCGTCTTAAGAGATTACTTCCTTTCGGATCAGCACAGTTGTCAGCGATCTCCTGGCACTTGTCTGATGTGTACTATGCATCAACTAATGCAGGTAATGCGGCCCTGCAGAAATTATTTCGCTTCATTTTATGCTTCTCTTCCTTATCTATCTCCTCTGTTCTTTTGAAAGACTATGCCGATTTTGTTTTCAACAGGATTTCCACCGTGGTGATTCATCTGATCCAGTTGCACCGTCGGACGTCCTACACATTGTATGGGAACAGTCTCAGATGTCTATGGGTGGTCAGCAGGATGCTCACGAGTTTTTTCTGGCCGTACACGATCTGCTTCATCGCCACTATAGTGGTAAGAATTCTGACGAAATACGATTTGCTTCTGAAATTCAACAAGTTATTAGTGCTGTGATCATATATAGGCCTGGATCATACTCTCTTATGAGAATCTGACTTCATTTACTCAATTACGATCTTCGAGTTCCTCTTCCCCTCTCCCTTCTATAGTTTACCACCTCGTTGTGACTGCTCAGGTGCTCCTGGTGTCTCACGATGCACAGCGGTGAGAGGTGTCGTGGCAGAAAACTATGGGGGGGGGGGGGGGGGGTGGCTAGACCTTTGCTATACCAGGTTTCCTGGTGGTGCTTCATGTACATTCTATGGGTATATTGATAGAGAATGAAGTGCCCTTGTCTCTATCGGGATTGTTGAACTAGTCAATAGCGGCTAAATGATTGTAACAGTCTCAAGAATCCACACTGGTGAAGTGGTTTTATCAAAATTTAGGCTGATCGGCTACTTGGTGTTCTGTTTGATTCTATGGAGCTTAGATGTGTACATGTTAGGCATCTTTCCTTGTGAAAAAAAGCTTTCAATTTCACACCATCAACAAATGCGAGTTCTAATCTGGTGCAAAATGTACACTTATATCGATCACGGATCTTTTTTTACAGCTACTTTTCCGTCATCGTCAGTGACAGAAACTGATGCATGTAAGTGTATCGTTCATCAGACTTTCACTGGAAAACTTCGTTCAGATATAATATGCAGTAAATGCTCGTGAGTTGATGTACATTGTAATTTTGTTTTGTATGTATATACGTGTATAGGAGTCCACGTCGCGCAGTGGGTTGGAGGTGCCACGTAACGCACACTTGGTCAGTGGATCGATCTCGCGCGCAAGGCACACCAGGTCTTTTGTTATTCCGGATTTGCCGAATTGGTGCTAGATTTGTCTGGGAGGATTGACTTGATACATCGAAAGGACCACCGCGAGTGATTTTCAAAGGCCAGATTGTGTTCAGTCACCTCCAACGGTGCTTGATGAAGTCGAGTACTTGACGCACCACTCAAGAACTGGTTACTGCGGATAGCTTTATCTTTCTTTATGTGTGTATATGATATACAGGCGTACATACGCCTGTATGTGTATGCATACATGTCCATATGCATGTGCATATAACGCACATAAATGGATAGAGGATAAAGTTGTTGGCTTCGCTCAATCACTGGAAGATGCACCATATACTCGACTTCATCATGCATCGTTGGAGGTGACTGAATGCAGATCTAGCCTATACAAATCACTCGCGGTGGTCTTTCGATGTATCAAGTCACTGCCGCTGTCTTCTTGGACAAGTTTGGTACCAATCTGCCGACTCCAGAAGGATGAAAGGCTTGATAAGCCTTAGACATAGGGTTGAATCATTCACTAACGGTTGACAGACTACATATGTGTCACAAAGCATCTCGAACTACTACTCAACATGCGCTCAGTATATATGCGCGTAAACATACATGTGTATGAATTTTCAGATCTGTCTCGTCATCGACTCAGCCGTTTCTCGATGTGTCGTTGATTGTGCCACCCAACTCATCAAGCAATCAGAGCAGTATTAAAACTTGTTTGGAAATGTAAGTAAACTGAATTTTCACATATAGGGCATATCATCAACCAGGCAGTGTTTGTATTTGAGGCTTATTGGTCTATTATTGTAGGTTTTGCGCAAGGGAAGATTTGGACAGGAACTGTGAACACTGCGGGTGTTTGAGAGCCACGCGGAGGATGAGTTTCAAGTGAGTGCATTGCTTAAATTTTGAACAAAGAGATTCACGACAATGTTGGGCGATTTAACCCCTCAGCAATCAAATAGAACACTAAAAATCTCAGTAAAGTTTGCCCTATCCTGATTTCAGTCGAAGTCGTACGAAGGATACGTTAAAATATGAAGGAATGCTGGCATAGCAATTGGGTTACGTACGATGCATATAGTCCGCTATGGACTGTAGAATCAAGGAGTGGTGCTACTCATTCAGTCGTAGTTTTTTAGCATGTTGATCTTAGCCCTCCTCGGACTCATCAAGTCTGTCATCTTTCTAGGATCGGGAAATTGGTAGCACACTTTCGCAAAAATATTTCCCTTTTTGCATTTGAAGTGGGAGATGTTCTAGCTCTGATGCATCAGAGTTTCCATGGAGAATCGACTCGATTAGCATTCAGCGGCGTCCAGGACCAAAGGCCTTGCATCAAAACTATTGTATCTATAATCGCGTGTGGTGCAGTGTTGAGGGATCTTCTCAACACATACGTGATCCATAAATCGACGGTAAGTGGTTCAATCCCACCCCATGGTCCACCAAGCCTTCCATTTCTTTGGAATCAGTGAATTAGTACTAGACTAGTCTGTGAAGATAGCAGCACTGACTTGGTAAATCACTAGACCGGTGAAACTCATTGTGAGGATCAGATAGGCATTTAATCACTTCAAGCGATGCTTGATAAAGTCGAATACATAGCACATCTTTCAGGGATAGATGATTGGTCCCTTGGAGGGGCTTCATCCATTGAGAACTTTTACTAGAATTGTTCTTTCAGTGATTACGATGATGTAGCCTTTTCTATCTCACATTTTCAGGGTTCTGCCATCTGTTATAGTGTTTCACCTCAAGCGTTTCAATCCATCAGCAAGTGGAAAGAATAGCACCGTAGTTTGGTGTGTTTTCCTTTCGTTGTGCCTGACTTACATAGTTATCAATTCCTCTGCGAAGGAATTGATTTTGATCTAGTTGGCATCAAAATAATCTCAGTTCGTCGTGAAATCAGCTAAATAGGATATAAACCGAAAGTTCGTTCAGCAAGGCACGTTTCAAAAATTCTGATTTAGTCTTCTGAGTGGTTCTACATAATTTCGAACTTGAAAGGATATTCCATAAAACATATGTGATTAGAGAAAATCCGTCCAAGGAAATGGGAGTATTGTCAACATTTCATTTGATGTATTTGTGAACAAGGTGTCGTCTACGGTCGAAAAACTGCGATGGCGAATGGGTGGAAAAATGGACCTTATTTTTCGATCCAACTCAATTATGCTTTTCAAAGCTTTCTTTTTTGTTGAGGTTTGATTTTGAGTCGGACATGTCGCCGTTCACTTCTGCCTTTCTCGATAATCCATCTCTTTTCGACCCGCGAACCTCTGCCGGAATGATCAGTCACCGAAACCATTCGTACGTGTGTTTTTTTCTAGGCGCATAGTAGTTGGTATTAGGTTTTTGGCGATTTCATGTAAATATACATGGAAAGTTTTTGGTGATACGCAAAACATACGACTTCCAGGCGGGAGTTGAACCCGCGTTTCATTCATACCGAGGGCGCGTGCTACCACTACACCACAGAAAGCACTGCTTTGCTGCAACTCTTTCTTCGATAGCATAAATAAAGATCTAGAAGTAAGTCTGAGACGCGGGTTCAACATATAATCGAAGTTTACTCTCTTATCGTTGAATTAAAGAGTTTTATTCTTAGCAGAAAAGAGGCAGTATAACGATGACCGTGGTGGTGTAGTGGTGGCCCACACCACACCTTCGATATAGGTGAAACGCGAGTTCAACTCCCACCTGTGGACAGATGTTTCCCTGCCACTCAATGTTCTCAGATGTTTTGTAATATTTTAGCTACTCGTTGTTTGCCATAGTAACACATATTGGTGATTCTTCTGGAGCTGGTCACTACATAAGTTACGTTCGTCGGAATCAGAATAAGTGGTATCGCTGTGACGATCATCAGGTTATCTTACGAAATCAAGCAGTTATCTTGGTTTTCTTTAAGTGAAGTTTTACTTTTTGAAACTAGTTTTCTATCATTTCAGATCAAAGAAGTGCACTACAGCGATGTGGTCATGACTGAGGCATATCTATTATTTTATCAACTCACGCAACTACGGCTCAAGTGAATTACTGTGACATTTGATTTCTTTGTAGATGTCCTTGAATCATCAGCTCTATTTTCTAAATTGTAATTTGCTTTGATCTGTACTCTTTCCCTATTAAAATGGTGTTGTGCAGCTGTTAAGCATAATTTTGCTTCACCTCATAGTCAACTTAATTGCTCCTAATCTCTCATCCATATTGTTTTTATTGCTGCTTACTAATTCTGCTTAACCTTATGTCTTTCACATTTCTAGTTCAAACACATTATACTTTCCCCTTGTTTTGGACCCACTGTATGTTAAAACCCAAAAGTTGAATATTATTCTAGTATTATTGTAATTGTGATCCTACTAACTCATTGATGTTATTTATTATTAGAGCTTGTCATTTGCTTCTATCAAATTTTCGACCCTGAATAACAAATATCCTTGTGGCCTTGTTGTGTAATTTGATAACTTGGAAACTTTCCTAATCCCGGTGTCAAATTCAGGATCGCGAAGTTTGAAATAGGAGATCGATTTAAAAATAAATATTACTTTTCTTTGCTTTTGTTCATAAATCTATATAAAACTGTACTTTTTCGATGAGAAAAAAAACATACGAAAAACAACAGAAATCACAAGTTAGTGCTTTCTTTTTCGTAGGAGAAAGTTGTTAGGGAGGACTTCATTTAACATTGGCCATCATTCGGCGTTTTCCACTTTTCTGAGCGCTTTGAAAGGTTAAATTTGCAAGTAATCCACTGGTTTTTGGCAGTCTGGGCCTCTCCGGAGTACAGAAAGATCAAGTTGATATGCTTGTTCAAACTTTCGTAACCTCTGCAGAAAGACTATAGCGAAGTTGCGATAATGTGACAAGTAATAGGTTGTAGAAACAGTTCTGACCTATTGCCTGAGAAAATGATTTCCACACATGTGTTCTGTGTGAACTTGGGTTCACCAGAAAGCTTGTTTTGTTGTACATCGAGCGATGTGTCATTTGCTTACAAAGCCTTCGAAATGGAAGTGTACAAGAGAGAAGTTCACCTGCTGCTCCACTTCCGATACAAATTGGGGTGCCGACGCTTCCGAGGCTCAGCGAGAAGTATGAAAGGCGTATGGTGACGTGATATGTGGCTGACTTGTCTTGATGTGGATGCAGTCTACTTCATCTGCTGATTTCTCTTTTGTTTCAGCTTAATTGGTGCACAACAGAAGTTTTTTTTTTCAATGCGTTTTGAAAACAAAACAAAACTTTTTCTACAACCTATTAGCTTGATCAGCCATTGCTGTGTATCTGCCCAGCTCCTCGTGACATTACTCTCGTGATGTCGACTACTTGAAAGATCTGTAATATGCAGGGACAACCTCAGAACGATGGGGAGCTGTGTATAAGAGTGGAGAGAGACAACTGCGGTGATACGGTACTGGAATGGAATGTGAGCTATAGTCGTCAAATGAACCAACAACGTCGGCTCTTGGCATCAAGGTGCTAGAAAACGGATGTTCTCTTTTTAGCAAACTGCTAAAGTCATAAGACTGTCACTCTTCGGTGGCCAAATTAACAACGTATTCATTACGCCCTCAGCGTACTATGAAGTCAGTCATCTACGATGGAACTTCATATCTTTCATGTCCCTTCCACGTCAAGATGAATCCCACAACCACTAAGAAGATTAATATATGTCGACCTCTGCCTTAATATGGGAAATGTTGGGGTTTCTCCGATTAAGATATTACATAAGCTGTTTGATGTTTATGAATGGCATCCAAGTCTCTACGTGAAGAGGGAGCTCTTAATCCATCTTCATTCGTCGGATACAGAAGAATAGATGGGCAAAGCAGTTGTACGATGAGAATTTACCGTTTGACCTTGATGACAGAAATTGCTAGGGAGGCTATAGGCTTATAGAACATTCAAATTTCATTTGTATTCAAATGGCCAGAGTTTAAGTACTTACATCGACAAGTAAGCATGTCAATAGAGATAATGGTTCTCAATCAAGGAGGCAGAGACATTATGTCGACTTTCATAAGAATTTATCCAGATGTTATGGCTCCAAATCTGCTCGGATGTATTGAGTGAATAAGAAGAAAAAAATCCTGTCAAGTAGGCGTAAAAAGCGTACGGCGTTTACTACTCCCTGGAGGATGTGACATGCATTCGACTTTATCAAACATCATTAGAGATAATTGAATGCACTTTCGGCTTATGTAGTGATTTGCGATGGCTGATGATGTATTAAGTTAGTGTTTTTTTGCTGCCCTGGCAAATCTGACAACATTTACCGATCCGGAAGTGATGAAGGGCTCGGTGGATCAAGCGTGGAATCCATACAATAATCGATAGAGGGGATATATTTCAAGACAATTTCGAGTCCATTAGTAAGTTAATGGCTTTTTCGAAAGGCCAAAGTGTGGCTCTTTCTTATTTCCTTCATCTTGATGAATTCTCTTTTATGCTTTTTCATGCTATTGAGTTTCATACATACGTGTACGTATCTCTAAAATCTGGGAACAATCAGGTTCGTTCTATCCTACTGTACAAGGGTTTTTTAGAAACTGGATCAATTTCTTCCAACCTATAAGCACACTGATGACTCTTTCCCCCGTTGTTGTGGTCCTTGATTACCGCCTTTACTACGTCGATACTTTTTAAAAAGACGATCTCGCCGTCAAAACGAAGACCCAAGGCTTTATGACTAAAGCGTGGAATCGAACCAACAGTCGAAGCAGTGTATATTTCAGGGCAATTTTGAGTCTATTAGTCAGTTAATGAGCGCATGTGGCGCAGTGGTTAGAGGTGCCCTGCGTCGCACACGAGGTCAATGGTTCGATCTCGCGCTCATGGCTCACCAAGCCATCCATCCCTCCGGGGTCGGTAAATTGGTACCAGACAGGTTTCAGACTTGTCTGGGAGGATAAGCAGCACTGACTCGGTTCAGCGGTAGGCCACCGCGAGTCATTGTAAAGGCCAGATATGCATTCAGTCACCTCAAACGACAGTTAAAAATTGAAGTCGAATGCATGGCGCATCCCTCAGGGATTGATCAACACCGAGAGCTTTATCCTTTATCCTTTAGTCAGTTAATGGCTTCTATGAAAGTGCGACTCATTCTTATCTCTTTTATCTTGATCGACTCTCCTCCATGCTATCTGAAATCTGGGAACTATCGAATCGCTCTATTCATCTATAACAAAGGTTTTTCATGAACTATAGTGACTTTTTCCAACCTGTACGCTACTAATCCTCTTTCTCCCATGCTGTGCTCTTTGATTACCGTTTTAACTACGCTGATACTTCTTGGAAAGATGAAGATGTCGCCGTCAAAACGAAGATCTAATAGGAGTTTTCCATCAATACGTAATAGCCCTATCATCCCAATCGAGTGAGTTGTTTATTCATTGCAGTGCGGCAGTGAAAAGTTTTGACGATGTCGCTTAGTCATACCATTTCTTGTAGGTACAACAGGATGCGATGTGAAAGCCACATTTTCGTGGTCTAAATGTGATAATAATCATAAGATGCCTCCAGTCTTCAGTCAATGAGTTCTGATGGAATTCATTTGTGTCGACGCTCTCGAACACTTCTTCATAATCGGCTGAAGATCAGGGCCAGGCACAAATTGCTCACTTTTATGACATCCAACTTCGATGCGCTCCAAGTGGTAGGATTTCTGCTTGCTTAACTAGTTGATTTTCAACAAATTCTTCAATATGCGCAATAGAATCATCTTCTCCAAGGGGATATACAGCATATGCAACAAGCACATCGTGCTATTAGAAAGTTTTCTTCATCTACCCATCTTGCGCAGGATGACCGTTACGACGGCCCCCACTTCTCTGTGTTCTTCATTTTGATGATTAAATGTCGTATGGGCTTAGAGATAAACATACGTACAGTTTTTCGCCTCTTAAGAGACCAACTACAGTCTAATCTGGTCATGAAGCTTGCCTGTTCTAATACTTTCGCAAGCTGAAACTAGATGGCAAAATATTATCTTTGCTCGGTATTTCGTGTTCCGATATGGCGTTTCTTAAACGGAAAAGATAGTTGAATAATTCTGCGTTTTTAATTTTACATTATCGTCAGTTTCATAAATCTCCCTCGTAGGGGGATCTATCTCCGGTCAGTCACGGAAGCACGTGGTGCGTGCTCCAGTGGTGAAGAAGGAGATTGAACGTGAAGCAAAAGCGACCGTCTTCAAATTGGCCAAAAGCTTGCAATCCAAACCGCTGAAAAGTACATGGGGCACTTGGAAGTTGCCAAGAAGCTCCTTTTGTCATTCCGAAAGAGACGGGAAAGCTACTCGTGAGTCCCCTTTGCTTATGATCAGGGCTCAGAAAGCTATATGTTGGGTATGAAAAAAGCTGATACTGTTCTATTATGGTGGCGCCATTTGAGGTCTTCGGTAAAAACGTATTTTTTTGCTTTTGCAAAACGTTTCTGTAGTTTATAGGTAGCTCAGACCAAGTGAATTCAAATGGCATGTTTCACTTCTCAAATAGCTTATTTTCGGCGCCGTACCTCAAAACATTACTTCGTTTCTCATTCGATAATTCCTCACTTGGTAAAAGCTTTGTTGTAATGAATTTCTAATCATTAGATAGAGAAAATCTTTCCGATTATAATGGTATACTTGTCTTTCGGAAAGGACTTCTTCGAGCTTTATAACGACCGAAATTGGGTCTTACACTCAGTGAGCATTTCTACGATGTGTGTAAAGCTGTAATTACAATCCGCTGCATAAATCACGTGGATTTTTTGATGAAAATCTGAGATCTCTCAGACGTTCCAAAGTTTTTTCTACATACCCATGTGCTTTTTCAGAGAAAATAGATTTGTTGAAAATAATTCACCGTGTTTCAAAGATTGACAAACTCACAATAAAATAGAGATCACTGTTCAGGAGGCTAGAAAATTTTGATCGCTTCCAGGAGTGATTTTAAAAACATCGTCACCTGAATCGACAAGGAGATTACAACTGGGATATCGACGAAAAATGAACGGGAGGTTGCAACAATCACATATTTTCACCTGCGATCATTTTACGCCCACATAAACTTGGCCAAATAAGACTCCACAAAATGACGTGCGGTCCCTCGGTGCGGTCTGTTGTGCCATTTTGCAGATCCCCACATCCTTTCGACCGTTTGAAAGTGATTGCCTGTGTGTGCTTTTACAAAACTCTGACGATGGTCAACCATGAAGTGCTGGAGACCATCTTTTTACATATCTTCAGTTATGTACCCTTTCGAACAATCGATACAGATTGTAGAACTTTGGGCAACGATGCTTTTGATAGCAGCCAGCAACATTGGTGCTGTGCGATCTCGAACCACCACCAACAAACATTGTTTTGTCTCACGACAGACTCCTCCAAAGATCCATTGTTGGGGGAGCACATGTCCGGCATTGTTCTTCCTCTTTGTGAACAATAAATGAACAATGATTCGTCTATCTCCACAATCTTGCCTTTGCCCCAATTTTTTTCACTACAGCGTCGATCAGCTGCTCTGCAACAACTTCACGCAAATAGTTATTCCAGTCCACAACTCGCCGCTGCTCATGCCAAGATTTTCGTTGCACTATTTTGGCGACGTTGACCCTTCACTCCAACCGTAAAAGTAACGGAGAGCAGTGACAAAAGGAAGACGACTGTTTCCGAGAGAACTGACTAATAATAAAAAGATTGAAAGACGATGGGTTTCTGCTCGATTGACGAGTCTGTAAGGACGAAACACGTGTACCGGGCTGTAAAAGAGCCCTAATCAGACCACATGACTTGTTGGCTCAAATAAAATGAAAGGATCTATTGAAATTTGAGCGTGTTCTTGATAAAACACTCGAGATAAAGGTATATTACTCAAAAGACAGTTGAAGGCAATTGACTTGTAATGACTAATCAATGTGGGGATTGCTGAGATGGCTCGTCAGCCAGGAGCCAGTATTGCAAAATCCCATCCACATCCCTGGCAATGCATTGTGGCTAGGTGCCGTCGCTGCTCACTCTTGCCACAAACTGATACCCCCTCCCTATCTGTTCCTTCTACAAGTTCGACATTGCGGAACATGTGTTTTGGAGTGTTTGGCTTTCGAATTTTTATAAATAAGCGATAGAAATGCATAATGAGAGCTAAAAGTATAGTTTCCCCAAGGGTATACCTTTCGAGTTAAGATGGGCATTATTGAAAGCACGTGGGCATTCTTCATGCAAAAAACACTTTTCGCCAGTAAGTGATCTACCCCTTCATAACAATAAATATGATTGAAAATCAGAAATCATTGGTATGAGTAAAAAAGCCGTGTAAAGTTCAGACAACGCCCTATCTAGTCGAAAAGCAAAACGCAGTCCTTTTTTCACTTATTACAGCGCAATAGGAAGGTTTTCTTGAGAAGCAAGCCTAGTACATGAATCTTCATTTCTCAAGCTACTGAGATTACTGAAAGTCAAGTGAATTTTTTATGTAAAAAACTTAAGCCTAAAAACGAGCATATTTCACAAAATGTAACTGCACTTTGCACAATTCGTATTAAAAAGTGGGAATTTTTTGGACAACAAGGTGCTCTTTCTGCTAAAAACAAGTTTGTTGAAATCTCTTCGATAATATTCAATATTTTATGGCGACAAAGTCCCCTGAAATCAAAATCTTACTACGAACAACCAAAAGGTCTCATGTGAAGTTGGAAAAAATGAACTCTGATCGCAAAACGTTACCTTTCTTTTGATTAGTAGAACGTCTATGAAAGCCTTTTACAAAGCAAACTCAGTTTGAAAATCTATATCTCTCAAGCTATCGAATGACTGCAAAAAAGTGAATGAAGAAGGAAGGAACGAATGTTAAGGAGCAGCTGGAAATATGCTCCCTTCAACACAATATGGTTTTTCTCGTTGAAACACAGATTTTTTTTTTTTGATACACAGGGTTTTTCTTCACTATAAGACTCTTTATAGAAGTCTTTTCTATAATTTTTTAACAAAACCAGAGTTTTCACAGGATCGAAATTTACTATATAATCTCAAAAATTGGCTGTAAAGTTGAAACAGTATACTCCAAAAGCAAAAACGTGATGCTCTTTCTAATTATCACTTCGTACTCTCAGAAATCAAACTTAGTGCTAGAATATGCTGTTCTCAAACCACCGCATTATCACTAATAATCTGGTTAAAAATACTTTTTTGGAAGAAAGAAAAAAACACAAGTACTTTTCCTGTGATGTTACCGCATTCCACGCAATTTTTAATAAAAAGTATAGGCTTTCAAAGCCAACTAAATGTTTTTTCTATTAGAAATACGTTTATGGATGTCCATCTAACGATAGTCTAATTTTTCATAGCAAGAAAGTTTACTCAGCACCAAAATTCTGCTATGTAATGCCAAAAAATCCGCGAAAACTGGAACAAGGGACTTTGAAAGCAGAACCTTTTTTTTTTTCGTTGGTAGAATGTTATATAGAAGTCCCTCAACGAATTAAGCATAGTCTAGGAATCGGCATCTTTCAGGCTATCAACTGCGTACAAAAACATGATTCAAAAAGAATGAAGAAAGTGTTACGTGACAACTGAATGTAAGCTTGCTCTCCAAGAGATGAGGTTCATTCGTTGAATCATGGAATGGTTTCCGGCAGATGAACGTTTTCTTTACCAGGTACGAACCCGCCGCAGCCCGCCTCGAGCGTGGCTCACGCTTTGTACCTAAATCGGTACATATAGTCCTCAACGAGTTAGGACTGGGATAACCGTTAACTAGTGAAGATGGGCCTAGAAGTAGATGGTCTTTGCTCTCTTCACACCTTCGATGTTTCTTAAGGCTCCCCAAAGCAATCGCTTCCGGTACGTATGCTTTTCTCTGAGTCCATATAACATTTATTCACCAAAAAGAAGAACTCAGACAAGTACGGGCAGTCGTACACGGTCATCTTGCCCAAGATGGATAGTCAAAAGAACCTTATAACAATTGTACAATGTGCTTGTTGAGTATGGTGTATACCCTCTTTGAGAATATGATGAATCTATTGCGCATATTGAAGAATTGATGAAAAGCAACCAGTTCCTATGATTATTATCAGAGTTAGACACGAAAATGCAGCTTTCATATCGCTCCCTGTTGTGCAATAAGAATTGGGATGACAAAGCGACATCGTTAGAACTTTTCACTGCCACACTGGAATGAATAAACAAGTCACTCGATTGGAATCATAGGGCTTTTACATATTGATGAAAAATTCCTATCAGATCTTCGTTTTGACGGCAGCATCGTCATCTTTTCAAAAGGTATCAACGTAGTAAAAGCGGTAATCAAAGAGCACAGCAAAGGAGAAGAGAGGATATACACGTATAGGTTGAAAAAGTCGACATAGTTTATGAACTTTGTATGAATAAACTTTGTTGTAGATGAGTAGTGTGACTTTGATAGTTTCCAGATTCAGAGGTACGTATACTTACGCATGAAGTTCAACTAGCATGGAAAAAGCATGAACGAGGTTTATCAAGATGAAAGAGATAAGAATGAGTCCCACTGCGGCCTCTCGAAGAAGCCATTATCTGGCGAATGGACTCGCAATTGCCCTGAAATATACAGTGCATCGGTCGCTGGTTCGATTCCACGCTTTAGTCATGGAGTCTTCAATCTTCGTTTCAAAGGTGACATCGTCATCTTTTCAACAAGTGTCAACGAAGTAAATGTGGTAATCAGGGGCCGAGACTGAGTACCATAGAGCACATTAACGCGATAACAAGACTCATTGAAGTTTGCAAGCGTACTCTATTTCACTTCGTTTAGGATAAGCACTCAGGCTCATTTCGATGGAATTGAAGAAGGCTTCTATTTCAGTTAGAATAGAAGCGGTCATAGAAGCTCTGCACAGCCAGGTTGTCCCTTCTCGATTTATGAACATTGTCCGTGCACTATTTGAAGATTTCATAACCAAAACACCACCATTCTCTAGAGGTATGACCATTGACATAAAAAGAGTGCCTAAGTGAGTCATGTTGGAAACTGAGTGAATTCATCAAATGTTCCAATTCTTTCGACAGACATCTGGCTGCACTCCACCAGGTCATTCCGAATCTATCATATATATGAGATGATAACATTTGAAATATTTTCGTCATATTGTCATATTCCTTAATATTGTCCATGAGAAGAGTTCTTTTTCTGCCCATGACCATAACTAATAATCAAATGGAGAAGGCAGTGCAGAAGAAGTGGGCTTCAGAATTGTGGCACCACAAAAATGTCTAAAAGGTACTACTTTCTTGATGTGACTGTGTTTGGCCCCATCTGAATAATATCACTAGGAGATCATTTTGTCTTTCAGCAGTTTTCCTTCCCTACGAAAAAAAAAGTTCCAAGAACACAAATGTGGCCCAGCAGGAACTAAAAAAGGCAGTTCCAATTCTTATTTTATCTTATATTTTCAATTTTTTTCAATACTCCAGATACCTTGAATTACCTTTCGTAATCTGCTATTGAGATTTAGTCACGAATTTTTGTAACATATCGTTGAGGATTCCTTAAAGTGTATAGCGCATCTGTTTCCATTGCGGTATTGAAGAGCAGCCGTAGATACTGCTTTTTGACACTGATGTTGGAAAAAAGAACAGCCAGACGACGGTGACAAAATCTCTTAAGGGGTATCATTATAGGTATCAGGGTGAACGACGAATTTCGTGCTAAAGATTCTATCTATATGTGGTTCTCTGGAACCGACAGCAGCCTGGCTGTATGTAGCATCCTCAGGTCGTCAGGGGATCGAAGAAACCTTCGCAACCTTCAACTGGTTTGACGATAAGGGCCACGTGACTTCGGTACGAAAAGTTAAATAGCCTCGAGGACGCTGCGCCGAAAAATCTCCTCCTCGCAAACCGGAGTACAGCGTCCATCAACACTTATCCACGATGGGCAGGCAAACCATTGGAGTTTCCACATCACTAAGTGGTACATAAAGCAGCGGTAATGCTAACACCGAAGCACTTAGTGGTACCGTTCGCTATGCCGGCCTGTGCTGTTCGACCATGCCCAAAGCCTGGTCTCCGTTCCATAGTAATAGGGTTGAAACCAGCATTTCCTTCTTGACAAAAATTGACGAAATGTAACAAAGACCAGAGAGCGCCTTAGCACGCTATCACAGGATTCCACAATCTTGACCAGCATTCAGTGCGCTCACAAATCCAGCGACCCTCACGGAAAACTCGATAATCTTAATGGATGGTGGATGCAAGAAACGAATGGATTGTAAGTGCTCAAATGCTGAGATCCCCATTATGTTTGGTTTGGTAAAGAATAAAGAATGCAGCCTTCTTCATCAAACATCCGTCACAGAATGAGAGATCGATAAGTTACTAAGTGAAAACAAAGTGTAATATTTGCCTACATTTTCAACTTAAACTCCAGATATTTTTATATATAGGTTACGAAACCTTGCAAAACATAACTATACGAAGTTTTGAGTCACATCCTGAAGACGTTATCTCGACTATTCTTCAACTTCGAGCGCGTTACTGCCGTCCGTTCCTTGGTCTGCAAAAAGATAGTCCAAAGCATCGAAAGATCTATGTTTAGATAAAGTGTGAACGATGAAGTAGAATGTGTCTCAACATCACCACGTCTCCACTAAACTTTTATATTTGTCCACGAGCGCAGCGTCTAGTTACAAGTTATGGATTGACAGATTAAATTTACATGAAATTCACAATATTTGACAGTGAAAGAGATTAAGGAGATGGGAACGCAGCAGTGAAATATACTCTTTCCATGACGCTTTTGTAGGTGCAATTTAAGAAAAATGATAGTTGAGGTACAAAACGCTATTTTTCATTTATATTGATGACATGTGGTTACATTATATTGCCTCACATTTTCTCACTATACTCGGCTGAGCAAAAAGTTATGGAAATCTATGAAAGCTTCATTCTTTGACATCTTTGTGTCATTTCTTATTTAAAGTTATGTATGCATATGTCTAGTTCATTAACTTTAGCTCCAAAATGCGTATTGAACAGAATTACTTGCGTGTGTTGATTCGTCATTACTGAGTTGGTTCCAAATAGTCATGCGAGCTCTATTGCCAGCAGTTCGACCTCTACGACAAAATGGTGGAGAAATACTGAAAATTAGTCCGACGAAAGAGCGTTTTTGTTTTAGCAGGTCAATGCCAAAGCACATACGGCCAGGAAGACTAAGAACACGTTTGAAGAGTTGGACGGCGTCGATGTTTTTCCGCGCTCCGTCTACACTCCAGACGCTGCTCCATCCAGTTATGGCCTCCTTCGATCAATTCAACAATTTGAATGGACTTCCATTTGAATCATTTAATGTAGTTGAAGGAGCATGCCAGAGTATTCTGATTCAAAAGAGCTGAAATGGTACTCCGACCAGATCCGGAATCATGCAGAACGATGGCAAAAAGTCGTGAAAAATGGTAATCTGTACTTTGATGAATTGTTATTGTTGTTTTTGTTGTTAATTTGAGCATAAAAACGAAACTCAAAACTCAAAACGAAAGACCTAAACTTCAAAAAATACTTAATGTTTCTTTTGTTATGAATATTCGCAAAAAAAAACGAAACTTTTAAGAATTTCCCACAACTTTTTACTTAACCCTAGTAATAAGCGATAGTGACATGTAAGGCAAACATCGTACTCACTTATGCCGTATGTGGAGGATAGTAACTCATGGTACCTAACAATAGCGGTCAGAGTTTTCACTTTTGCGCTTGAACAGACTAGAACAGAGAGCTGAAAGAGAACAACTACCATATGTGCGTAAATTCTCACATCTATAATAAAAACAATCACGACAAAAAATACGGCTTGAAAGGACGGAGAAACAAAGCTAAGCTCTAATCAAGTAAAAGATATCCTTGAAGAGAAAAAACGAACAGGTTTCACATAGCGAGATCATACTGGGCCAAGTGCCCTACCCGCGAGGACTATAACGTTTTACGTATGACGACTGATACACTGCGGTGAAATTAAGCGTTTACTGTGGAAGCTGACTAATTGTTGCAATCACAGACTCCTTATAAACTTTGGACAAACCATCCTGCCAGAACGTTAGCACATCACGATCCTAAAAATTTAGACGCATTAACAAAGTTTTAATCGATGATTTTATGCTAGCATTACAGCAACATTTACAATATGCACAAACAAACACGTTCAAAAGTTCCGCACGATTTTGACTGAAAGCAAATCAACCTAACAATCCAGACATATGTCATGAGGTGGAAGGTACACACCACCCGCTTTCAAACGGGCATAAAAAAGGCAGGGCTCTGTTAACCTTTTGGCAGTAATTAAACCTCACTGTAATGGAAATGATAAAAAGAACGGTCTTGACAAGAGAATAGATGGATAATACCGGAGTGACAAAAAGAGATTAAGAAGAAAAAAATAAGACAACCTGCTCGGAGCAGCCACGAATGATGTTGAACACATTGCTGATGTTCATTGATGGAATTATCTCCTTCTGACAAGACATCTGATAGACCAGTTTTGCTTTTGAAACCCAATGTTCACGTGTTGAACGAATTGTAGCGTCCAGAACAGTTCCGTGCACTTCGCTATCTGAAAATTTCATATAGCGATGTTCTGCTGTAGTGAAAACGTTTCCTACAGTTTATAATCACACGCAGCCTACCTTAGATACATACATCAACATTTCTCTTGTACTTCGTCAAACAATTTAGATCAAATCTAAGAGGTTATGCTTGAAAACATTGCGAAATCCAGAATACTTTATTCTGCCTTAAATAACTTTGTTAATTTACGGAACCCACCAAGTAAAAGTTGTCGATAGCGTTTCAGCAACCGAGGATTCTGATCGGTGGGCAAAGGACGCCGTTGTACGTGAACACGGCAAGAATCTATGACCCGCTTGTTAACTGATTGATGTCGTCGGCATCGATGCGGATCACCAGCACGTTTGCGTCAAGTGGTATATCCATATCAAGAGGACCACCAAGAAAATTGTACCTGTAACTGATGGTTCCTCGAAACTTCACTGAGCATTTACTGCTGTATTACATAGCACGACTTTAGGCTTATTACTTTACTTCGCTACTGTCTTGATGAGCAAACACGAGGTCGATATTGTACATTCACTACTTACTTTTTGCGGATTTCATTTCTGTCAAAGCATGAGTAGGTAAACTGCAACCTACTCAACTAATTACCTCCATGATCTGGAAAGAAAAATCACGCAGTGTCAATTGCAGCCTCTGAGAAAAGGCGCCTTAGAATCCCTGTTGAACACTGTGTTGTTGAGCTATGCGGAAAGTTTAGCGAAAGGCCTACAGGAAATATGACTTTACGAAGAATTTTGTTGATACCAACACAACGGAAATTTAACCGTTTCGAAAGCGCCTGGTACGATCTGTAATAGCGCTCACAACGTCGAGTCTCGTTCAGCTACTGTAAGTGGCGTTGCGTCTTGGGTCAGATACGGGCAGAATCTGCAGGTCGATGACGCCGGCTGTTTATACTTTCTCATGAGGTCTGATTTCATTACCAAGTACCGAGAATCTTTCTGACTGCGATACGCATGTGAGGACTTCCGCATGACTTTCTGGTTACAAAATGCTGCATTTAAAAAGCATAGTTAACAATACGTTTCAGTCTACTGTCGCTACAGCCGCGTAAGCCATCAAGAAAATCAGCCTAGACCGCAACGTGAAATTCTACGTTGTCTGGACTGACCTATCTGCGGCTACCGTTTCTATTAGTAGGGATGAAGCGTAGGGTATGTGACTATGATGGAGCGGGCGAGACGGCAGGAACAAACGTAAGCCGTACCAAACCAGGAAAGGCTTAAAACATTCTTTTGAACTATACTGACATGATTAACATAGTTTTCCCTTCCTTTCATAGATATCTAACTCATACACTTTATATATGTATATGTATGTATATATATATACATACACATATATATATACGCATATATATGTACATGATTAGGTATGGATATGTGCAAAAATACGTCTATATGCATATACATATATATATATATATATATATACATATCGCGTATATATGTGGACATATATATATATATATATTTATTTATTTATTTATTTATTTATAGGTACACATATACATAAACATATATTTATTATTTACTCAATTATTTACTTTATATGATCCATCTTCACATTTTATTGTGCGGATCGCAATACTCATAGCATGCGATTTGTTGCCGTCAATCATCGCTCGCTAGAGGATTTCGCCCTCTTCATGAAAATCGTAGAAAACTGGTTGGGCAAATCTTCTTGCAATCTTGAGGATAGCCAGGCCGTGGCGTTCCTTAGGGCGTTGTTGATTGACTGCCGGAATTGCTGAGGTGGGAGAACAACCGCGTGTCGAGTATCACTAATCACTCAGGCACAGTCCAATATATGAATTATACTAGGTTGAGGGAAAAGTTCCTCAATACTGGTTGAAAATTCAAAGTTTATACATGTATTCAATGGAGATATCAATGATTACTCTTCGAAATATAGACCATCATTATCCATGATTTCCTGTCAACGATCCACAAGTTCCCAAATCTGCTCGAAATACCATTCCTTGGGTTTTCAATCAAAAAACTCCTGACATGCCTCCTCAACTTGATCAAATGTCTCAAATCGACGTACATGCAGGAGATGTTTTATTGAGCGGAAAAGACCATAATCGGACGGCGCAGCATCTGGACTGTAGGATGAGTGCTGCAAGACCTCAACTCCCTCCAATTCATCAAACCTTTCCATGACCTTCCTTGCGGAGTGTGGTTTGTCTTAATCTTACTAGAACAGTGCGCGCTTTCGGACGTATCAAGTCAGGTACTTTTCCTTCAACGTAACGCTGCCGTGAGAGTTTCTAATGGGAATAAACCTCAGATATTCCCACAATTTACAATGACCGATACTGGGTGAAACAAACATGAAACTTGAATTTTCGTGGGTGTTGAGAAACTTTTTCCTCAACCTAGTACATAAGTATATATGAATAGAAATATGGAAACTCAGCTTTTTAGTAGGCACGAGGTTGGTAGACGACATAGGACAGCGAACATTATGTATACATATATATATATATATATATATATATATATAAAGAGCGCATGTGGCGCAGTGGTTAGAGGTGCTCTGCGTCACACACAATGTCAATGGTTCGATCTCGCGCTCATGGCTCACCAAGCCATCCATCCCTCCGGGGTCGGTAAGTTGGTACCATACAGGTCTCAGACTCGTCTGGGAGGATAAACAGCACTAACTCGGTTTAGCGGGTGGCCTCCGCGAGTCATTGTAAAGGCCAGATATGCATTCAACCACCTCACACGAAGTTAAAAATTGAAGTCGAATGCATGGCGCATCCCTCAGGGATTGATCAACGCCAAGAGCTTTATCCTTTATCCTTATATATATATATATATATATATATATATATATATATATATATGTACATGTATATATATAATGTAAATACAATGCAGGTATAAATACTCTAGCACTGAAAAACCAGAGAAATTGTAGAACTGAAAGGTAACTCACTTTGACTCGTAAGTCTCACTGTAAATCGACACCTTCAGACAGCCAATCGGTAAAAGATTTGACAGAGCAAGAATCAGATGTTTCGCTAGTATTCGATCAGGACTTTCAACGACGATCTGGAAATGTAAAGTGTATTGAGTTGAAAACTGAAGCCAAGGAAAAAGCATCATTATGGAGATGATATACAGAAAATCAGTTAAGCATAATCTTTCATAATTTTCTACCGTTATTTCTTCATATAAACGTGACTGTATAGAGAATATATATCTTTATAAAACATTCAAAATATCGTTATTTCGTAAGACTTTGCTATCGTAGAAAAGCAGTTTCAATAACAAATTGTCGCATTTATAACAGCGTAAAATTGAATGGGGAATACAGTCCATTAGAGCACTATGTTATAAGCACGAAAAATTGAAAAACATTTTATTCAAAAAATGGACCGAGCTGCATTGTTGAATACTTGATTATTTGAGGACGATGAGGATCGGCTTTTCAGGGGTTTTCTAGCTAAGCAGATCTTTTCTACTATAATTTCTACGATTATTCAAAAGCTTAAGTCTCGTAGAACAAACTGATACTCATTTCATAGTAGAAATCTTAAAGATTACAATGCGGATTCTGATTTCTTAGAAAATCCTTATAGTTCGCTATAGGAGCAAGAAAGAGTCCAAATTTCACTGCCGGAGTTTCCTTCGACACAAAAGTTGTATACCCACAGAAAGTACACGAGCGTGTAGAAAAATTATGTAGTATGGGTATAATTCAAAATCTCAAAGGTTTTCTTTAGCGAAAAAAATCCTTGTCAAATAACGAAAATCGTGCGCCGCCTCCAAACATCGGTCAACTGCTGTACGGAAAGCGTTGACAAAGCGGTACATTTCAGTTGGATAACATGCATACGCCACCACAGACCACTCATATTGGGAAGCTCTCAACGCTCTAGATGAAACCGAATTCAAAAATCGAACATGTCTGGGACAAGATTCTAATCCCCACGGTTGCATTATATGAAACAGTTAAATGTTTCACAGTTCCGGAATGGCGTATACTACTTCTAGTACACACGTATTTAGCATCTTCTTTCGTTGGGCACGGTTTTTCACTAAAATTTTTGTAGTTATTCGATAGCTTGAGATATGAAGATCTCAATTCTGGGATTGGTGTATGGAAATGTTTTCTCAGTGCGCTGTAACAACGTAGAAAACTACGCACTCTTCTGGAGCAACTAGTTAATCTGCTGCTTGAGCTTCACAGCGAATTTGTTGGTACTTATACAGTAAAATTTAAAAGTAACGAACACTGCTTCATCGTCAAGAAAAGATGACATATCACAGAGTAGGTTTCTGTGAAGCGATTTTTTGCAAAAAACAACTGCAATGCGTCCTAAAAACTCGCATTTTCCAATCGGAAAACTATATCTTCACAAAAAGAACATATTTTGACTTTTACTGCACGATTCTATCGCCGACATTGCAAGACTGCAACTCGAAAACACCTATTTTGCAACGATAGACATCTATAAAAAAGTTATATGAAGGAATTTTTAATGAAGTGAAGCATGACTAGAAAGAGTGCGTATTCAGCATTGTGCAGAATGATTTCTCAGAAAAATGCTTATTATTGACCCATTCGTAGATTTTATATACGCTATAAACTTCACTTAGAATATTTAATTTACAGTGGACAATTCATATGACCAGCACTGGTCAACAATCAACCAAGTAAAGCCTGTATCGGTCAGCAATTCACCTTCACTGCATAGATTTTGGCTTTTCGCCAGGCATCATTTTTCTGCTCTCTATAGATGATTGCCTGCTCCATTCAGCTCCCAAACATCAGTGAAGAATAATTCGTAGAAGCCGATTGGTTTTTTACACGTGAGCACTACGTTGTTTTAAGCATCTGTCCATCGTCACCGAAGGGCAAGGTCTCAGTGACAGCAGATTCCTTCAGAACTCGTCGATTATCTCTTCATCTTCCAAATTGTATTGTCCTTAATTTTCTGAGTTACTAACTCCATAGCTAGTATCTGTGACAAATGTATTGTTTTCTATGTTGGTTATTGTTTCGTATTCGACTTCTTCATTATCACTGTTTAACAGCAAGCGATCATAACAAGATTTCACAGCCTTCACCTACACACATGAACAACCCTATACTCAAAATATCTATTTGAGCTTACTCCTTCATGCAACCTCTACAATTAGCAGTTTTTCAACACTCCGCAAAAAAGCAATCTTTTCTGCATAAAACTTGTACTGAACGTTGAATAACTCGAAGAGGTTCAGTAGACGACAGCTCTGAAGAGATCCAACTAAAACAGGTATGTAGAGCATAAGGATTTTGGAAAAAAAATCAATGCCCATAGACCAAATGAACAAAATCTCTTCAATAACTCTATGAGATCGCAACTCCTGATTATATTCAGAAAATTGATACAAGTTATCGATGAACTGGTACTGTATGCAATATGCAGTGTTTATTTTAAAACTACAAAAACAAGACAAACATGATTCTTAGATCTCTGAGAAACTATTTCATTTTCGATGAATCTATTTACTTTTGAGTACTGCATGAAATCAAAAGATATCAAATATAGAAAACTATACTGTAATATCTTTTGTACAATCTATTACACTCAATTTTACGCTAAAAGCAGTATTATTACAGAACGGACGAGTCCTTTGTCACCATACACGTGCTATATATGCATCAAAAACATAGGAGAGTGTACGGAAACTTGAAAGATAACAAAAGAACAGTGCGTGATAATTTTTCAAAACGCTGAGAAATACCAATTATATGACGAAATCGAGCGCCACTTCCAAATGTTCTGTGCACTGCAATTTCAACGGCGGTTTCGAAAGGCTTAGTTGCACTCACACTCATAAGGTCGAAAACATTGGTTATAAAGTTAACGCTCTTTTTATATATTCAACGCATATATATATATATATATATATATATATACTATACATAATGTACATATACATGTAAATGCACTTACATAAGCATGTACAAATATGCACACATGTATACATATGCATATATATATATATATAATATATATATATATATATATATATATATATATATAAGAGCGCCGTGGCCGGGCGGGTGGTTGTGACGCTGGTCGCGGCGCGCGTGGAGTCGAGCTTCACCCTCAACTCTCTCCGGCAGTCAACAATAACGCCCTATGGAAAGCCACAGCAAGGCTATTCTCGAGATTGCAAGGAGATTCGCTCAACCAGTATTCTACGCCGACCAGAAAAACCAAAAACAAAGTGAATGCTAGAAGTATCAGGATCCGCACAGTGAAAAAATAAACACTGTGATGACGGATCAGATAAATAAATAAATGAAATTATATATATATATATATATATATATATACGAATATTTACATATATATGAATATATATATATATATATATATTAAGCGCATGTGGTGCAGTCGTTAGAGGTGCTCTGGGTTACAAACAAGGTCAATGGCTTGATCTCGCGTTCAAGCTCATCAAGCCACCCATTCCCCCCCCCCCCCCCCCCCTTGGTGTCGGTAAACCGCTACCAGACTGTTTCCAGACTTATCTGGTAGGGTAAGAAGCACTGACTCGATATAGCGGGAGGCCACCGCGAGCCATTTAAAGGCCAGATATGCTTGCAATCACCTCAAACAAGCCAAAAATTGAAGGCGAATGCACGGCGTATCCCTCAGGGACTGTTTAACGCCGATAGCTTTATCCTTTATACATATACATATATATGTATATATATGTACAAATATATAGATATATATATATATACGCGCATATATATACATATACATATGTATGTACATATGTGCACATACATGTGTATGCACATATGTATGCGAGTACATATATGTATATATTTTTATACAAGGAAGAGAAGAAGGACATCATGTCATTTTAGAAGAGTGTATGTAGTCAAGTTTACAAGAAACTCCTATTACAATTAAATAACCCTTTTCGTCAATTAAAGTCGTTTTTCTAATTATATAAACTGTTCACGATCTAATAATCTCTCGGCTGCGTTTTGCCACGTTTTCCATGTGTGGTATTAGACTGAATAATTGATGCAATAAGCCGGATCTTCATAGACTTAATGGAGAGCTCTTCTAGAATTGTAAACATTTCACCAACACAAATGATTTCTAAAGTGACAGAAGATCATGTCTCTACGACCATGATTATTATTTATATCCAAATATTACTTTTTTCCTTTAATCCTTCAGAGAATGGCGCACTTGTAATTCTACCATCAAATATTTCCATGTTGGATATCCAGTTGTGTTGTAATTGAGTAACACAAACGAAGATAGCTGGGCGATAGTGACTGTCGTTATTACTTGCTCAATGACCCTGTCCATGGCAGGCGATCAAACATCGTTTGACATTTAAGGATGACGACACACGAGGGAGTGCTTCATTCGTCCGACTTGTGCTCTGTGCCACTCTTCGGCGCAGACAACCACTAAGCAATCAAGCACTTTGTGCTCTTTCGATAAGTATCCTTTTTCTGATTTGTCGATGTAGCCACTAATGCACAAATTCCATGGCAACAAAGTATATGTATGACGCTTTTGATGGAAATGATCTTCAGCGATTTCATGTCGATGTGACAAAATTAAAACCATGTCACAATTTTACAATTTATTATATTCATTATTTTACTAATGCTAACCGAAAAGTTTTCATATGATTTTTTTCCACAAACTTCAGACTATGAAAGTAAAAATATGTACATGCTATCATCGTCGCTAATTATGACTGTTACATGCGTATCTAAAGGAGCTATTACAAAAATTAAGTCTTTCTAAGCGTTTATTATTTCCTTCAAAGTCGATCAGAAATAAGCAAAACATGGGATAAGAATAACAAGACCTCTGATAAAAAGTAGTAGAAGCCTACAACAGACTGTGAGGTTTATTCAATCTTAAACAAATATTATATTGATATAAACACCAGTTAAGCGCTTACTCATAGTCTGTTGCAAATTCTTACTTTTATATTTTAAAACACCTTCAAGTAATAACTATGCGACTGCAGTGTTTTTTCCCAAAATATTTCTTCAAATCTTTTGAAATTGATAGAAATAATTGAATGAATGAATGCTATACGTCGCCATAAGATACGATAAGGTGTTGAACAGACAACGGCCATCCACGAATAAATAAGCACACCTGCCTAGGCATGTCTTGAAACAAATATGTTCTTAAGCCGACTACGATTAACACCAGCACAACCTATACCACAAGTCCCTATTCCTGTTGTCAGCAGGTGGAATTACTCTAAAAACACATTCCTGTTACCCAAGAAGTCCTCACAATTAAAACTTGTAATTGAAGTCAGACAAATTAGAGTCGGATCGGGCCCTCAATTGTGAAAACTAGATAGACTAAGAGACACTTCTCGCGCCCCCGTGATCGATGGATACACAAAAAGATAATTACTGTGCGCTGGTGGGCGTACACAGCCCCGGACGTGTTGAATGGACGACTATAGGTGACTGTGAGTAAGCACCAGTGCTCTACCGACCTCGCTTACATTTCCCGTAAACGGTTCTCTTTACTAGAAAAGTTTCTCAAAAGATATATTGGCACTCCTGCTTGCCTTTCAAAAAAAAAAACTACCAAAGAAATTTGGGAAATCCCGAAAGAACTTTGGATAGAGGAGACTTACAACTACTACAAAACTGAGTGATCGAGGATGTTTCCTGTGCTAACACCAATTTCGACTTGATGGAAGTAAACCAAAAAAACGCATGAAATGGAATCTTGAGACTTCTCCAGTAACCACTTCAATCACAGCTATTTCTGGCAGCTGATTAACAGCCTACAATTTCGATAATGAATATTTAAGTAAGAAAGTTACTATACTTCATCATTTAACGTACCACATTTAATTATATCTAAATTTGATACCAGGATTTACTTATATCTAGAGTTGATATCACACAGCAGACTCCGAATAAACATGAGGATATGGTTAGTTAATTGCTCGGCAAACAGTGGCTAATTATTGAAGTCTTCGTGAAGGCGGTAATAATGCTTAGACCAGTATTATTAGTTATTTTGAATGAATGAACTGACATACTGGGCCAAAAATGATGGAATTGGGGTGAAATAGACCAGAACAGTGATGAACCAAGATTCGATAACGAATTCGAGTGTTCCGAGCACTTGAAGCCACTTAGCAGAATGATTGATCGCCCTTCACATCATTTACATAGACAGTTATTTGAAGAAATAACTTATGATTAATTTGTTACGCCGTTTATACGTTTTTGGAAGTTTTACGTTTTTATTCAGTTAAATAAGGTAGCGCAACAACCGAATGTTTCTCTCTATCCACGTATCCAGATTTACAAACATTTGGATTGAGGGACTAGGCCAAGTATATATTTTGAACACTCAGGTATCATCTACAACTTTAGCACTACATCATTCATTGATTTCAGGTAAACTAGTTCCTTCTTCTTTGCACGTACTTCTGTTACATATCGCAGCAATGTAAACAAATGTCCCCAATATAGGTATTGACTTTGACAAAAACTTCTACAGTCTAAATTCATATGTAATTACATGCTACTGTTTGCTTCGACTCAAATTTGATTAACTAAGTTTGAGGTGATATGTTATTGCGACAAAATGAGTTGAAAATTAAGCCAAACACAATGTGTAAAAATAGGTGCCCTGATAATTTCAAGCTTTTGCTGAATCATCTAATTTTTCACTTCAAGTTTTCACAAAGATATTGATGTTAACAGCTGCAACTAAGATATATGCACACATATCTGCTTTGACAATTGTACAGCCCATGCGTGCGCATGTTTATGTGCGTGTAAAATTACTCAGAATCGATATAAGTTGTGTGCTTAGCTCCACGATAACACGCTTGTCCTCTCAACACTCCTGGCTCAACATACCACACACACCCTAAGAAACCAACGTATCAGTTACCGTAACATGATCGTTACCATTGATAATCAATTATCGCCGGTCGTGGAACACATCGTTGCATTAAAAACCTGCTTTGGACTTCAATAGAAATATCGCTACCGTAATCGTTGCCTCGGACCATCGACCTCGTTGTTAAATGATGGACGAATAGGTAAATACGTTGGTTTGTTTTGTATGAAACAAAGGCAATTTAAGCCTAAGCACAACCGGTCATATTTACTATAGAATGAGAGCGAAGCGTAAAAAACAGAATTTAACAAAACTAGGCAGAAAACATGTAAAGCTCACACTGCTCTCACACGTATTTCATAACAGCGCTCGCACACGCCGTCAAGGACGATGATATGGAAAGAAATAACAAATAAATTTCGTCTGACCAATTGAAGTGTGACCGTGTATGGGTAACATGAATTAACGCTGATATTTCGAATTTTTTGCAAAGCTTTGATTTTTTTTCAAGTTGGTAAAATTAATCGCGACCATATTTCATAACAGCGCTGCCATACGCTGTCAAGGACGATGACATCAAAGGAAATAACGAATAAAAAGTAAGCAGATGCCTGCTGTACTTTCCTCTCTGACACACGAATTACAGAGCGTTTTTTTTTTTGATCCATCAATAATTGGATATAGTGAAAAAACTAGTACTCCTCTGCCTTTATTGTATGCTTGAATAAGTAGATACGTCGCTAATTGACACCTATCTCACGGCAATCACCGTGTCACATCGCCGATCAGCGGTGACCCCGACCATACCGTAACTTTCAGCTCAAGACCACTTAGAGCGTACGACAGTCAACCAGCACGATAAGTACTAGAGGAGATGTGAATCGCACTTCACTTGAAAAATTGGATAGTATAGATTATGCCTGAACAGAGGCCGATAAGTTTCTACTCTGCATTTTCATTGAAAAGTAACACACAGATTTCTTCCCGCGTGGCTGTAAAAGTGCAAACGAAGGATATATAATCACAACATCTCCCTACTCATAACAACTGGAACAAGAAAAAGAACGACATTGTGAAGAATTTCATTCCACGAGAGACCTAACCACACTATACAGTAATTACCTAACATTCTATTTATGAACATCTTGTAAAAATTAGTATACAGTACTATTAGTTTTCGTTTCAATCAGCTTTTGTCATCGTGTTCACTTCAGTTGAAGCTTCAAAACAATCGTTTCTGTGATGCACGAATTTATTGGTTCTTTATTTGACATTTACCTGACCACCAGTGATGACTTGTTTAATCACCAAGTCGAGATCAGCTTCGTTTTTATCACGTAACATCTTCGCAACCAGCTTCAAATTTGCCAACTGCTGCAGCGTCACCTATAGCAACGGATTAATTACAGTATCATACGAAAGAGGAAATGTATGTGGTATGAAAAAGTTCAAAAACGACTCATGTGGAGTTAGTGAACTGCTCAAACTGACCCCTTTGCTTCAGACAACAATATACAAACCTCGTGGTGATTTGGCTGCGCCAGATCCAATTCCATTATATCGGCCGGCTCCATTTCCATCATCACCTGAAGATGAGTGGCGTTTCAAATGGTTAAGAGGGCTTATATATAAACAGCATTCTAGCTCCTTTTGGATCATTTTGAACATCTTCGCATAATAACGAAGTAAGTAAATGTATACGTCTTCTTTCAAACTTATGACTGCCCTCGAATTTCGGCACCCCATGATTAGACTGCTTATGTTTGGGTCACTGCTGTCGAAAAGAAAGGCCTCATTATTATAAACATCCTAAATTTGTACCTAAGTTGTACCGCGGCCTTATTATTGACTTATGAGAAAACAACCACAGTCAACCTTCCTAGTTGATGTCATTAGCCAATCTGTCTTAAACTTTCTCTAATTATATCGAAGAAAATCTTTCAGAATATGAATTCATCTCAACGGCTTGAAAAAAAAAGACATGCTTTCAATCAATCCTATGCAAAGGAACACAGACAGCTTCGTGTAAATGTATCTGAAAGTTCGAATATAGATTGCTAGTTAGCCAGGACTACATAGCTTGTGTTTGTTGTCATACAGTTGCATTAGACGGGAACAGAAGAAAATCAATGCAACCTTTCGATTACTAAGTTCTTGAAGTCTTCCAGAAAAAGTTGGCTAGGAATCACAAAAAAAATGTCTAACATATTCTAATTGGGCGTCACGTTCACAAAGAACCACTTGTACTCTACTGGATAATATGAGAAGGACGTTATTTTAGAAACGAGTTACACTGCAAGGATTATTCAGGGAAGGTTGTGTTGACAAAGACGATATGGATGCAATTGTATGTGCATAAATTCACGTGATGTATTTAGCGAAAGATCTCCGATTGAATTTTATTGGATAACGAAGGAGGCTGGGTGCGAGTCCCATAAACACCATGCAAATAAAGGCATCCACCCAAACACACGGTCACGCTCACTTCCAACATATTCCAATGAGCATCATTGCCTTGTTATGTTATGAACTAAGCAAATGTAGCGTAACGAAGTATAAAACACAAAAATACGCAGTGATGAGCTTATTAAAACGGTGATCAGTGAAGGTACTTTGCCAATGATGTCTGTGAGCGCAAAAAAGCAGAATATCGAGGATACACTAATGGTCTTTCGCAATATGATTTGAAAAACAAGCCAAATACACTGAACACCACTAATAAGATTTTCATTAACCTATGATGCTATGAGATGAATAGGATTTAACAAAATAGACAAAAACACAAACCAGCATATCCTGCGTCGGAACACCTTCTAAAACCTGATCACAATAACGGAGGATCTCAGTGCGCAAGGTCCACATCATCTGTCTGAAATAAGTTCAAGATACAGCTGGCCCGAAAATGAATTTAAAGTTTTATAAAAGTAAGAGAAAAATGATCTTTGTCTATATGAAAAAGGGAAGTGACCGAAATGGTCTTCATAATGAGAGAGAAATTATGAAAGCGGAACAAAACATATTCTCTAATAAAAGATTTGAACACATCAGATATTGACGTTGGATACAATTGTGGAAAGAAAGTTCGTAGATATAGCCAATTTTGCTCATTTTCTCAACACGTGTTTGTTCCATTGTGAATTAGTATTCAGAGCGATCCCATTCAAATTCTCAACCAAAGGATATTACAGCGCTTTTTTGTGAATTCGAAAATTTTGATAGCTAGTCACGACACAGCATGTAAATTAGCTATAAACAAAGATAATAATGAGCAGTCTAGGTCTAGTCTAGTCTTAACTGCTTTTATGAAAAATTTAAATAAACTCTCAGACAATATTTCCAGTTAGAAAAACTGGTTAGCTTAGCAAGTCAAAGAACAAGCAAGATATTCGCCACCTTGACCCTAAACCCCAGTTTTTGGCGATGCCTAATAAAAAATAAGAAATATTGCCGAACAGCCTGAAAGATCTAATTCTTGATGGATAGCATTTGACCATTGGTGACTACGATTTCGAATTTATGACAACATTTCCGAAGGGAGCGCAGGATGAAGAGGTGCGGCACGAATAACTAACGAGGAGGCAGGCAAGTGGGCCAGTATACAGACAGACGAGAGCTTGCTAGTCGGCCGGTGCTCCGCCCAACAGCAGCAAGCTAGAGAGCAAGCGTAGGAAATCGCCGTCGCTGAGGAGGACGGACATGAGTGAGCAAAACTGCGAAGTGGATCGAGTACCTTGTCCACTGAACGTAAATATTTACGACCAGGGTTTACGGCTCATGATTTTTAGTCACAATGGACTTGCGTATCGCAGGAAATCTGACTCTCATACCGCTTCTGCTAATCGTTACTATGATGCCGTATGAACTATGAACAACAACATTTGTCCATGAAGATTGGATTGATCCACAAGACAGAGAAACCACTGTGGTAAACTATGCGACACAAACAAGTATAGTGTTATATCCATTACAGCGTACTACAGCGATATTACTCGTGACTGGCGTGGGGAATTAAGAGAAAAATGATTGCTACTCCTCAATACTAAGCTGCTTCAATTCATCGGCGCATTCGAGGTTTACACATTTTGTTGCGTTGAACTGTTGGGATCCTGATGTCTTCTACCAACTTCCTGTCAATTACTTCGTCACACACGAAGAGGTTAGAGCGGAAGGCTCTATCTACATAGCACAAAATATTTATCGAAAAAAGTTATCTTCAGAAAGTGTGCTGGTGCTCGACCTTTGATCAACGTTGCGGAAAACGGCGCCCATTGTTCTATTGTCGTTCAGCGTCCATTCTTAGTACCACATCACAACTACGGTGAAAAACATGTCATTTCTATGGTTAAAAAAACGCGAAAAAATTGTCATTCTTTCCTCTTTTTTCTTGATTTTACAGCCAGTAGATGTCAAGCTGTTCTATTTCTATCTTTTACATAATTTCAATTTCAGTCTTGTTCCGTCAGAGCCGAATACAGAATAACAAAAACAAAAAAACAACGTGGAAACATGTAGAGAAATATGCCCCTGAAATGACGTTTTGAATTCTGATAAATGGAATATATAATGGTAAGAAGAGTTTCAAATTTTGAATCACATGGCCAAACACTTCACAATCGCAGGACATAGATAGAGGAGCGTATCGCAACTAAACACTCCTATACAACTCCAGCTATATCCCAAGTACAAGATTATAATACAGTTTCCAAGTAAAAAAGGTCATGCAAAGCACTACAGTAAGCTGCGCGAGGTGACGACCACAACTGGTAGAAATGAATGGATTCAGTCCAAGGCAGTCCTAATTGGAATATTCTATTATATATATACATATATACATATATGTATATATATGCACATGCATAAAAGTCTACACACATAAATATATGTACATATGTATATATATATATATATATATATATATATATATACATACATAGAACTCATTAGCTAGCTCATTAATAGTTGAAGACCATGGGCTGCGTTTATGCACTACATTGTATCCTTGAAAGTGATGCAAATACCTTTTAATTTTTAGTTGCATAGTTGTGTTGTTCATCATAGCCTGATATGTAGGTATATGAGTATATACATATAAATTGTATATATACATATCATGTACATGTGTGTAAATCATATAGGTGCATACAAACATGCATGGGTATAGGTACGTGTATATATACGCATGTATATATACATGTATATACATATGTATGTATATTTTCTTATAAAAGTCACCTAGAGACAAAAGGTATTCGCACCACTACAAGGGTACAATATAGTGCATAAACGCAGTCGTAGTCGTCAACTGTTAATGAGCTAGCGATTTGCATCTCATCGCTCGTCAAGCTGCTGCCTGCCTATGTTCGCCAGTCTTTCTAGATTCATGTTGCATCTCTCAATTCTAACTGAAGCATATTTATGAATCATGCTGTGAATTAAAAAAAATATGCTGAATGTTGAAGAAAAATCATCGCATTTTGAACAACAATTTCTTAATTCGCTTCATGTAAAGTGAGATCAAATAAACTACCACAATTTCTACATGAAAAGCATTTGAGCATATTATTACAGGAGCTATAGGAGAATGAGTTCTTTACTGCACTGACAAGAGAACTATTGAGCGTACAATATTTTTACGCATTCCATATGTCTAATTATTCTTGGGCTTATAACACAATGAACTTTCCTCTCTGCTTGAATAATAAACTGTGACAATTGCAAGAGGCGCTTATCGATTTGCACTAAAGCCCCACAATGCGTGATCTGTGATTCCCAGCATCTCTAGTCTTAGCAAACGCTTCTCGCATACAATACGATGCTATTACAAACAATGATCGGCTGACCAGAGCCTCACCTCACAAGTTGTCGTGCCCTCCACTGCACACCTGCTCTCCGTACTAGACATATTTCGTGTAATGTAAAAGTGGAAAAACTTTAGAAAATCACTTGAGGTTTTCGAAAACCGCTACGACACTGTTTGTGAGTAATAGTGCGAACTGATCCTCTGCGATATCTATGACGAGACAGAGCTGAACCAGTGTTGCCCTGCCTTCATTCGAATAAAGCTTACTGGTACAAACTTCAACAATGAACACAACAAAGACATTCTCAGATTTAGGAAAATAAATCATATAGGTAGCAACTAGAAAAGTTTTCTCAATTTCGATTAGCTCCTGAGAAACTCTACAGAGATGTGCAACGATGAGCAGCAGGACACACTTTTCCATCGCTGTGTGGGTTCGCTTCAATCGCGATCGTTAATTTTCAATTGATGGAGAAAAATGTAGAGCACAAAGCCGCAAAATGTCGAAGATGTTATTCGGTAAACAATTTCGCGTGTATAATTCGTGACTAGTGCGCTGCTGGAGGAATTAAAGACAGCAGCCGGTCATCGGCGGTCATAATTCAGTCAGCGACAATAACGTTGGATGTGCCCATCCCTCATCCAAATAAAGCAGCACGAAAGGAGCGTTCATGACTCTTCAAGAGAACGTGAAAATTATATGGGAAATCTCTAAGAATAGTACGACATTAGGTATTACCATGTCAATCCGCAGAGCAAACAAATATTTTCTAAAAGACTAAATGAATGCGTTTAACATACATACGTTTATACATATATATGTATATGTACATACAAGTACATATATAAAGACTCATATATACATTTACATATATATGTGCACGTGTACATGCTCGCATATGCATGTATACGTTGCATATACATATATATATATATTGGCGGCAAAGTAACAATGTTCGCTGCTAGTGTGCTAGAATATCAAAAAGGTGGTAAACTTAATATTATCCATTGCAGACTACTCGCCAACTGATCAAGAGCAGAATCAACTTGTTCAAGGTTATTTTATTCATTTAGATGGGAATCTGATCGCCCTATCACACGGACAAGTAATGGAAGTTCACTTCTACAGTCACTGCATTTAACCACATCAAGGCTCAGTCCACAACCTTTCATCACAATTTGTGAACTAATCAGCACTACTACATCGACCCCCATAAAATCTATCCGCCGCTCTAAAAAGGTAATATGAACGGCCTAGCAACCAAATCACCGTTCACCATCCCGTTCATCGCACCACTACTGATCAATAATAATTGCTCTCAATAAAACACAAAACCTGCAATGTAACTACCTGAAAAATTTTAGGCAAACAATACAGACATTATGGAAACTAGTAAACTGTTAGTTGCAAAGTTTTTTTTAATATCCGTGACATTCATGATGTTTCTACTTGTCATTGGCAATTCTTCTGGTTCACCATAAGATCCCGATCATTCGCATAGTTGAGAAATTGAGAACTTCACAGTGTAAAAAAACTGCTCAACTGCCAAGTAGATAGAGTCATATATACGTACCTACTTATATACACACGTGTACCTATATATACATATACATGTATATATACATGTGTACATGTATATATGGATGTATATACATATACCTGAATATATACACATATGTATATACATATGTATGATGCATATATCTGAATATATACGCATATGTAATACACATGCATTATACATATAAACCTTGCCTCCTCCGACCAAATACCTCTCGTCTCTTCCAGCTCGATAAGTTGTGCAAGGCTTGTCGTGTATAACGTCACACTAGACAATCCAAACGGGGAACGTTCCAATCCACCTATCTTATAAATCCAGGGAGCAGCGACTCGACCAGTATTTAACGACATTCATAGCGAAAAGAAAGTCTCCAAGTAGTAGCCGAGCAAACACACAGAACTTGAAAAACTTCAATGGATGATGGATGCGATGAAACATACTTGATGTAAGAAGGTGGGTAATGCAAAACAAATGAATAGATGGGAAGGATAAGTAGATATAAACATCTAAACTTGGAAAAAAAGTGAGAAAAATGTGCCGTCAATACCAGAGCATCAAAATCTCATTCCTCTACAACGATAAACTTTGTCTAGTTGGCGCAGAGCTGCGAATTTTTTTTCGTATGAAAATCAGTCATAAGTTGTTATATGTTGATTCGAAATTGAGAGCAACCATTATCTTTGCAATGAAATCCGATACAAACGATCGTGAATGAGATGATATCTTTGTATTAGAATGATGCTTATTTGAATCCTATCCAAAAACCTAGGGGGGGGGGGGGGAATGTGAAGTGTGTCGGCAAAGTTGCTCTGAAAGTCGCAGCGCTATTTCAAAAAGAGTCGTGCCATCTGGAAGCAATTCACGCGGTCGAGACGGTGAAGAGGAAGAAGAGAAAAATGGACGGGTGAACAATGTAATAAAATCCCTTCGCTCGCAAATCAGCAACCCGAATAAACAACGACAAAATGCACGAATACAAAGCACCTTGATAAATACGCCTCCTCCAAAAAATAACGAAGTCTTCTTAATACTTACTACACCTTGTATGCTTCCAGTCTTAAAATGTGCATAAGTATATTATAGATGCATTATTAAATTTTTCAACTAGCCTCAGAATTAACAGAGCACTTCTTTCCACACACTGTGAAAACTTGAAATCTTCACATGGCTAAAACTATAACCATTTACATTTAGTTAATCACAATCGTTTCACCACAGTCCGGAAGCCGTACGCAGAAACCATTCTTATTTGTACTGTAATGTATATGATTCAATAAAAAAAATCTCCACGATAGCTGGACCCACGATTTGTGAACAAATTGAAGAAGAAATGGTCTTTTTCTTGGAGTAAACCTGAACCTGGAAGCGCCGCGACCGGGTGGTTGTGATGCTGGTCGCGGCGCGTGTGGAGCCGAGCTCCACCCCTAATTCTCCCGGCGCTCAACAACGCCCTATAAGACGCTACAGCCAGGCTATCCTCGAGATTGCAAAGAGACTCGTTCAACCTGTATTCTGCGACGCTCAAGAAGATGAAAAACGAACTGAATGCTGAAAATACTGGGGTCCGCACCGTTAGAAAAAAAAACCATGAACACCGATCAACGTGCCAAACTGAAGAAGTACGTACTGAAATTGCGCAACTCGCTAAGGATTAGGAGCAATGTTGGAAAAAAATTTATTCGCATATAACGAAGTGAGAGTAATTAATTCATTATTGCTCAACACAAGTCTACATTCTAGATTTATGACTTTTGAACTTAGACACCCAATTATGTAGATAACCAGTAATGCTGCATTGTCTGCATACTCTGTTGCTATGCACAAGCAGCGCCGATTGTTACTATGAAAGAATAAGCGAAAACTGTGATAATGGACAAATTGTCATTTGCTTAAAATACTTCATTTCAATTCAAAATATTATCTTTTTCTTAACTTGCCTACATTACTGGTTAGATTGTAGAATCACGAACATGGAAATTCACGAACAGAGTTACTGGATTATGATGCAAAAGTGCAACCTGTCACACAGTAACCCTCGATTTGAAGGACAGAATAGGTAATTACATTTGATTCGTGTGCAGACGAAACAGTGTATCGCAGCAATTCAAACGGCAGAACCCCAACATAGTCTAGGATAATGACAAACAAATAAATGCTGTCAATATTCAAATCAACGTCCTCTAGGAAAACAGAAGATCTAACACTACACCAAGCTGCATTACATCATACCAGGTGAAAAAAGAGAATTCATTGATTCCTATAGCGAGTAAAAAAGACACAAACGAAGCTGAAAAACTTTGGAAGCTTTTGCACCACTAGATACTGATAAAAAACATGATTGAGGTATTTCACTCCTATATCCGTGAGCCAAGGAGGCACACCTACTACTCATTTTATTGAAATGATAATACTGTTCCATTCAAAGTGCATGTACCAAAACAGTGCATACATCACATAGAAATTTACGCATCGTATAACCAGATACAAAACTCATCATCAATTGGAAAATAAGTCAACTTAATGTCTTTTAGTACTGTTTTCTGCCGCATGAGACCACAACAATAAGATATTGATGATATGTGTGGATAAGTTTTTACATTTAAATCACTATGACCACAAAAAATGTATGAAATATTGTGTATTTCCAATACTGTAACTAGTACTGCAACTTGTGTGGGGCGTAAAACGCAGCTGCTAAACGCATTTCGATAACATAAGCACGATTAATGATTCGACTTTGTCTCATCAGTCCTCCAATCCTTCCGAGTCCAAGAAATCGCAACGAACTTGTTTGAGAATTTCTATGTCTACAAAGGGCAGCGACAGCCTGTAGTGTAGGCCCAGGTACTCTAGTATAGGTGTAGCTGAACTAGGATTCCACACAGAATCTGTCGGACAGCGCTCAAGGTTATGCATAAAAAAGATGAAGTCCTCAAGCAGCAGCCGAAACCACACACAAATTGGAAGCCCTTCGTAATGACGGATATACGAGAAAGCGAATCGAATAAAAAAGTGCCGAGATTCGCATAATATGTGGTATTGAGTCATATAAACAAAAAGCATTGGAAAAAGTAAACGCGGATCTTGTGTTCGTGTTCGTAACGCAGACACTACGTTTTCAACACAATTCCTGAAAAGATATTTAGCAAATGTGAGCTATAGGCACGATTTAAAATCCATTCCTTTGATTATTCAGGACAACTCATATCTCATTACCACACACCTGTTCGCACTAAAATGCAAAAACGACAATCTCTACATCTGCAAGGTAAAGCGACATTTCTGAAGCGTACAGCACCGAAGAGCAGACTTTATATTCACTTAACTAGAGTTCAAGAAGCAGCTGTCACAATGGTTGTTGGGGACCTTAGAGTAAAGTTAGACAACTACAGACTTATTGATCTAGAAAACTGAAAAACTTTCACTATTGAGCCTTTTCCTTGGCTAAAGAGAACATGATTGAAACATAACGATTCGATGAATAGACGGCGTAAATATATGCGGCGACTGGAAGACAACGAAGCGATGGAAGTGGTGGAACGCAAATGTCATATCAGGACGGAGCATTTAGACATCTATGTGTACAACATGGTCACCAGAATAAAAAATAAAAACTATATGGAAGTGAATTGCACTGATACAAGCAAACAGTGTGCGCAGTAATTGGAACAAAAAAGGCTAATTCGTATCCATAACACTTTCGGATGTGGATTTATAATGGGACCTTCAGAACTGATTAATTACTATACTCTCGACTTTTGAAATTACTAACTTCACTATGAAAAATTGAGCACATCAAAAAACATCTTAATCCCTACTTTGACCTTTCAGGGACGGCAGTTGATCGACTGCACAGCGCAACGCGCAAGATGCGCGCGATTTTCGTTGATCAATTTGATTTATTTCTTTACTTGGAAATTAAAATCTTAGGTTTTATGTGTGGCCTGATACTCCGTGTTTTCTACATGGTCATACGTTGTTCTTGCATATATTAGTTTTTTGTACGATGAAAACTTTAAGCGCGAAACGTAGATAACATAATAGTAAATAATAATCTATGTAATATCATAATAACAATAGTAATCAGAAAACCAATTAGAGAACGAATATTCGCTAGACTTAGGTTATCGAATGACTACTAAGAGTTTGGCAATGAATTATATATACGAGCCCAATGGAGCAAATAAAGCGAACTGAGTGTGAAACATAATTTTATTTTCACTTCTAGATCGTAAAAACCTTTTCAAAAAACCAAGCATACTGCTAAAATCGTAGAGATTTGAGCCTTTGAATGATTGTTAGTAACGTCTAAGACGAAAATTTTGTCCACCTCAGGTGGTACACGTCGTTCGTTAAGGGTTAAAGTAGTATGCAGAATTATCCTGAAATTGTTATACCGACAAATCAGAACATGATAACGGATTTCGAAAGTATTCGCCAACGGGGAAAAAAATAATTCAACTATTGAATGAAATTCTTGAAGATACGATGAGAACAGAGAAAGCAACAATCAACAACAACAAGCAATAGCAGTAACGAGCCAAAGCAACATAACAAATAAACGGCTTCTTTGCACGTAGCAAATTAAATTTATCAAAAATATACTGCATGCGCAGCAGCCGCAGACATCAACAAAGATATTCATGTATTTATATAGAAACTTCGTGTCTGGCAGAAATTGCGCTTATTCAAGTGACTTCGTTTCTGAAGCTAAAACGAAAAAAGCGAAAATTACATTTAGTGTGCTTAAGAATTGGATTTCACAAAGAAATTGGAATAAAATATCCTACGAAGTTTCCAATGTGAGAAACTCTAGAATCCACTGATTTTCATTTCAAAAGCTCATTAAGTGAAATATGTCTATACTGACTAAAAGACATAGCATAACGTATGAGTTAAAGTCATTTTATGGATAAGTCAGGGTGGAATTCACTTACTAAACAAGAGGGCCACCAAGGTCATGCACCCTCTGAACTTCTATATCGCAAACATAGTTCAACATGGAAGATAAAAGCCCACGGTTGTGTAAGACACTCAAGATTACAAAGCGCATTATAGATTGCCACTTTTTCAATACTATGAAAGAGCGGTTCCCTTTGTGAAACGACATATAACTATAGATGCATTATCTTGATTATACACCTAAAGCAGGCAACTCAAACAGCTCTTGAATAGATGTCAATGAAATAAGAACCCGAGTACCCTAGAAAGTAGGTGATTTTCAATATCACTGCATGCCCCCCATTAAATAAATAGAAAAACTTGTTTATACCTCTTCTTTTGTGAATATACAAAAATACTCATCACACAGTCTCATGTGAAACTATGGACTACCTTGTGAAGGAGTTACAAAAGAAAAAGGTAAAAGTATATAGGGCAGTATGAACGTGGCTTGGACGACTAAACGCTCAATTTATAATAAAACTTGCACAGAGTGGAACAAAAATACAGTTAACTAGAGAGAAAACTATAGCGATATTTATGACACAAGGATTGAATTATGACGCTACGTACACAATGTGCTTATTACATTTCATTATCGAAATTATAAGATTGTGACGGTAAGTGACCGAATATTCTGCAAGGCCCATATTACGACCCATTAGCGAAAAGTCACAAAGTGTTTAACAGTTTTAACAGTCTTTTAATAGTATATGGTATACATTCAAAAAACTGAGTTTTTCTAGGAATATAGAACTGTACTGATTTCTACGCGAATATCAATACAATAACGTAAGTGAAATTGTATAACGCAATATTACAGAGCAAGCGTTATTACTGATATGGGTTAAGAGTTGCACTTCTATATGCTCACCTTCTGATATTCGCTCTCATTCGCTTTGTGAATGGATACAATACAAAAGTTCTAAAATATCTCTCATTTCAACTGATACACCTTGATTTTATCACACTTCCATTTCATCTGTAAGTACTGTCAACCACTCAATCGAACATATAGTAAGAAAGTCAATAAGTTCACTACAAAGGAATTATACGAGGAACGTGATCGTTAGAATTGACCCCGAATCCACTCAAAATATTTGCCTCTTTCTTCCTTACAGGCCTATGGTCGAATTTCTTCGCCCTAATGCCTTTGAGAATATATATATATATATACATATATATATATATATATATATATATATATATATATATATATATATATATATAATATACGATACATTGACATTGCAATCAACTATTTTGAGACCTCGCTTGAGAGCAATATAATCTGACAATGTATTTTGAGCCTTTCTTGAGGTCTATTATGGGAATTTATACAGTGCAAAACACGTGTTCCGACCTTCCAGCCACGTCAGTTGCACGATGCTTTTTCGTTAAGTCAGTCCCCTCAGGGACTTGCCCCTACAAGAGGAGGAATCGACGAAAAGCTCAAAATACATTGCCAGATAATATTATTATTCAGCGAGGTCTCGATATTGTCTATGGCAGTGTTTGTTAAATATGCCCCACATAGCAATCAACTCGCCATGTGATCGACAGTCAATGACACTTGGACACTTTGTAAGAACGCCACGGATTCACATAAGTCGGATGTGAAAAAGTTAGCCGTCTCTCTATGTAGGGTAGATCTTCGAGGAACTGACTGGACGAAGAGGCACAGTGGCAGCTGATGAGGCTGGAAGACCGAAGTGTCGTCTTGCACTGTATAAATGCCATAACCACACCTCATGATAGGTTCAGGAAAAAGTAGAGGACATGGCCTGGTATGAGTTGACTTCAACTCAAGCAGCATGCAACGACAACGGCAGCTGCACGAAATTAGTCGTCCGAAATCTGAGTGTTAACACATTTGATTTTCGTTTTGCGGTGGCTTGAATATACGCTAGATTTCCCACTGTGGGCGCTACATAGTAAACCCAAAAGCATGGAGTCAACTGTAGAAATGTCAAGTGTCGCCTCCCATAACAACAATTTTATGTTAATATTTGAATGTTTTCACCCTTGAATAGTCACAAAGCTGCTGATACGAGGTGTACTTAACAAAGCCTAACTTTTAGGGAGGTTCCGTTTTCATTAGAGCTTCGATAGATTGAACTGATACATAGCATACTCACAAAACACGTAAATTTCTGCTACTCTGTACAAAAGAAAAGTAATCACTGTGAAACCAGTGCCTGCATTTGATTTTATTTGTCATAGAGACATATTAACACCTTCGCTGTGGTAATTCCCCCAACAGAGATACCTTGATACTCGCTTTATCACCAACTTTCGGCGGAAAGAATAAACAAATCCAGAAGTGTTTTGTATAATATAAAGGGCAGAAGATAGCCTTTCTCAGAGTGATCTCGATAAATCATCCTTTGAGGCAGCTTACGATTGTATATAAAAAAAAAATAACAAGGAAAACTCTGTATAAAATAAACAAGCGGCGAAAACTGCGTCAAGATCAATACATGTCCAGTGGTTTTTTTTTAAATTTGTTTAACAAAGTTCAGATACAAGAAGAAGACGTCTAGTGGTTATAAAAAAAAATGCGGGAAATGATCACATTTATCTTCGCTGCAAAACACTGATGTCCTAAACAAAGGACTGCGGCGAGTGATTTAAACCCCTATGTTGTAATAATAGCTACTTTCTTCACCAAATCCCGAACCCTATCGTTAGCAAATGGGGACGGATACATAAAAGATTGTTTGAGCGAAGACTGCCTCAAAGAAATGTCGCAAATTTCGGAGTGCTAAATCAATGTAGGATACAAAAAAAAAACGGTGAAACGAAAGACGAATTGATATCTTAACAAAGTACAAATTCTAAGTATTTGCCTATGAAACTCAAGATGGAAATAGTTGGAGCATAAGCTAGCTGAGAAAATAGAATCGAACGAATGTTGTGTTACTTTATGAACTTCTAGAGGTCTAGACAATCTTAGTCCTACAGACAATACCATGCAAAGTAAAAGGCCAGAGCAAAAGAAATATCTCAAAGAAAAACAAAGCAAAAGGATTTTTTATTTAACCGCTTTGTTTTAGCACTAATTTTATGTTGAAACTATATGTAATATCTATAAAGTTGAGTAATATGACACCTTGAACCTGGAGCGGGAGCTAAAGCAGCGTCAAACCTTTTATCGGGGCGTGCGTCAACCATTGCACTACCGGGGCTCCTGTTCTGCTAAAACTGCTCGCAGAAAGTGCTAGCGGAACACAAGCCCCGTGGTGCAGTGGTTAGCACGTGCTGACGAAAAGTGAGAGGCGGGTTCACCTCTCGACCGAGGTTCAAAGATCTGCATATCACTCAACATAATTGAACAGTGAAGATCAACGAGAGGCTCGTTAAGAGATGTAATGTTTATTCAAATATCAAATAGCTGGCTTAATGTATTTTAACTTCTTATTTTCAAACTTATTCAACTTGAAGGAACTTTGCTGTTGAATGCTGTACTTTACAAAATTCAAAAGCTTGAAGTAACTTAAGGATCATATTCCAAACACTGCGATGTTCAAAAAACTGATGATTCGATTCAAATACAAATATCGTGAAGTATACCGCCATTAATATGTGATTATCACATCGAAACATAACAAAAACCCACTCTACTGCAAAAAACTTATCGGCATAGGATATCGATAGAAAACCGTTCGATAAACAAACCAACCTATGTAGCCTGTTCCAAATAAGCTCATCACCGCTAATCGTTTGGAGATTTCTCTTAGTGTCTATGGCTACCCGCCTTCCCTGAAAAAACGATAAATTATGCAAGTCTGTAAACAACACCAGTAATGGAAAGAAATTTAGTGCAAGAAACCAAGATTAGATGAATGAACAAAGTATATCTGATCCAGTTCTTCGAAACTACTTTAGGATAACGGAGCAAATTACAACAAAGATTCGATGCAGGATCAATAAGTGGTACATTGTTAACCTTTTAGGGAGGGCGTTTATCTGATTAGTTGCACGAATATTTTACAAGCCTTCTTCATTAGAGGCAGCATTCTTCCCGAAAATGTTGATAGTCATCCAACAGCCTCAGAAAAGGCGAATTGAACAATGTTCTCGGTTTCCGAAAAAGCCTACTTATTGCGCAGTAACAACCAGAAAAAATTACGTTCACCTTCCGTGCGTATTGTTCGCTCAGCTGTCTGCGTTGGCTTTTCACTTGACTTTTAGGAGTTATTCGATAGCATGAAAAAACACGATTCTAACAGTAAACATGCTTTCTCAAAAAGTCTTTGTAGTGCTGCAGCGACGGACGAATATCATGTTTCATACTCGGCCCAGCGCCCGAATTTCGTAGGGACGTTGTTGATAACATAGAACAAGGAGTAAAAAGTTAATATCTATTGCACGAGAGATAAAAAAACCGTTCTATAATTTCATGGAGATTGCAACTTCTTAAATTCACTAACAATAAAGAAATTGCTGAGAGTTATCGATGAACGTCGTTGAATGCAGTGCGCAATATCGTTGATGATAAACTTCAGTGTTTGCAATTTCCTTCATAGATAAGAGTTATACAAGCACAAAAAGCATATGAATGTGTGCACAATATCGTGGAATATCAAAGCAATGTGAGAAACCTAGAGATTTTTCCAATACAGAAAAAAATCCCATTTAATAACGAGAACCGCGCGCCGCTCGCAAATTGCGCTCCGCGCAGCGATTTCAACTGCCGTCACAAAAGTGTTGAACTTGGGTAAGGATTCGAGCAAATTCATCATGAAAAAAATTAGATTTGTAATGTCATAGACTGTAAATTTAGAAAACACTTGATAGAACTGATACGAGGCAAAGGAAACGTACATTTTTATCGTTAGGTCTAACCAACCACTCGGTAAGCGACCAGCCATGCTGGCATAATGAGGTCGCATCACATCGTCTTGAGTCAATTCGCTTTCGAATGTGGCCGATGCCATACCCTAAATGATAATCGTAATCTGGGAACTCACAGAAAAAGGCAAAACGCAAAGATTACAGAAGGATATAAAATCTTTGAAAACCAACTTGCAGCTTTTCCTTCACTGCTGTGAGAGCTTGTAGAAAAAACTCATAATTATTAATTATATATGTCATGTCGTTGCTAACCACGATGAACGAGTATAGTCGAAGAAAACCACGAGCTTTTGAATCCCGCAACCTGTGAAAATTTCGACTTAACTTAAAATAAAGCAACCAAGAAAAACCTAGTACCCAGCCAGTACCTAAATGTGAGGGAGAAACAATATCCGTTGTCTGCGTCACCAAAAAATACGGGTCCATCTGCATCAGTTTTCCCACTGTCATCGACATTTTCAACTAAGCCGTCATGTCGGACATGATTAACATGTGTTGCTGAATTATACTACTCTTATTTAAGACAATCGCGATAATGCGCCTAAATTCAACGAACTTGTACTCTAGTTTCTCAACTTTGTACAGCCACCTCAGACAACGACGAATCTTTCATAAATTGTGATAAACTATCAGACTCTTTGGCAAAAAGATACTGCAGAACTTATTACACTCCGGTAACTCAAACTAACATTCGAAATACTACGCCTTCTCAAAGTTTTGGTACTAGAGCAATAAACAACAAATTTAATAACCAGAAGTGGATAAAATTGCTTGACAACTCTATTCAAAGTATGCGCCACCGATCTGTACACATTTCTGCCATCTTCCACGCAACAAATCAACACCGCTTTGAACAGAATTTTCTAAGCTTTCTTTTGGTATAAAATTTCTTCATATTTGCCGCTCAACAAAGCCTTTATCGCTAGTTGCTATTTTACGAGTATGAGTTGGGATGAGACGCACAGACCACCTTTGAGAACATCAACCGTGCAAAGGCTGCGCTCCGATCGTCCACGCAAAATTGATCAAGAGGCCATCATCGAAGTAATTGAAGGGATCCGGCTGTGACTATAGAGAAGTTGACCGACGATTTTGACTGTGATTATGCGACAAAGTGCAGAATAAAAATTAATAATCAAAAGTAATAAACTTGGTGTTTACTCCTCCAATGCTAAACTTATGAAAAGACCTAACAGCACAAAGTGTCCTCTTTGCTTTCTTTCCGTCTGGACTCTTATTCCAAATAAGAAAGAGATTCATCAAGAGTGATCTGAACCAAAAGAATATAATGATGTACCCGAGTGCGCTATTGATGCCTGCGGTTGTCGTAGTTACACTAGAACTTTGAAGACTTGAGACTACTTTTCATTTATACGAGAACTCACATTTTCAAGACTTGTTAAAAAAACATTTCGGCAAAAAAATACCCTGGATTGATAAGGCAATAAATTTTCCAAAGGTTTGTCATGCTTGTTGTTACGCAAAAACTATTGAATAATTGGCTAGATAGACGGTAAATTTTCACTGGTAGTGTGGGAACCAGCACAAGTTTCGGTTGTATCCCTCTCGCGCAGTTGACATTTCAAGGAGGTCTGTTTCAAATTTAGCGATCTACGCAAGAGCTACTCTCTTGTTAGGCCCAGCAAATGCTCTAAAAATCAACAAGTTGGTAATAAACAATTGTAAAGCCAGACATTCTCGACTTGTTAACTAACTCGCGGGATCCACCCATATCAACTTACACCTTCTAAAACAACGTCTTTGCTGGAGGAAATCCTACTTTTCCAATAGCATTACGATTCGAGATATAAGACTCGGTGAAATAAAATCAACAGATTTTATTTGGGGTTTCTGAAACCATAACTTCATTCGGAAAAGAAAATACGCATCCGAGTGGTAAAGATCTGCTGATTATTCTGGCATCAAAATTCACAGAAAGGTGAAAGATATCAATTCAGAGCCGTTTTCTACTTGCCAAATTACTTTTGACCAAACGCAAGCCATATATTGTAGTGATAAACCTTGACACTGCGCTCAGAATCATCAAATAGCATTGCTGTTGTATATATATATATATTATATATATATATATATATATATGTATATATATGTATACATATATATACATATGTATATATATACATGTTATGTATATATATATGTATATATTTATGCGTACATATTTGTATAAACGTATAGATACACATACATATAAACATTATATATATATATATATATATATATATATGAAATTGTGTTGAGTGATAAGCTAAACTTTCAAGCCCACGCGAGAATTGAACACGCGTTTCCTCCGTACCAAGAGCGCCCGCTACCATTACATTACCGAAGCTTTCGTTCTGCTAGCACTCGTTTTTTCAATTTGAACACTACTATTGGAACATATTATAGGTTGATATCTATCAACAAATAGACCAAAGGCATTCACTGCAAGCGATACTCGTCGCCAAACAAGAAACAATCAACGCATCAACGAACCAGAACACGGAGTATAAAAATTCGCATAGCTGAATTGCGCGAAGAACTTTGTATGCACCGATTCGTCACATCTATGTATTGAAATCTCACTGGTTGAGCAAAATTTGGTTCTTTTCCGTTGACCGGCACGGAATGAAGAAACGACCTCTTTCTCTAGACGAGAACATTTCGTAGGAGTGTTGGTATTACTCGAAAGCTTAAATTATTGGCTACTGCGCTACTTGGCCGTTTTATGAAAAAGCCTCTTTATAACACTATAGCAGAAATAAAACATTTGTGTTTAACGCACGCATATTTCTCGTAGGACAGAACTCTTTCCTCAAATTATCTGTAACCACTCGCGAGTGTGAGTTTCGGCGATCTCGACGGTGCGCTTATATCCCGCCAAGACAGTTTCACTGCAGTGTAGCAGAGTAAATAAGATCGAGTTTCACATACGCGACGCGATACTTTTATTTTTGATGTCACAGCGTTATCAAAGGTGTTATCAAAAAAAGGAAAAGGTAATTCAGTAGCCAGAGATTTGAGATTTCAAATAATTACAACATTCTTCACAAAAGTTCTTGTCCAGCAAGAGGGGTCGTTCTCTTCATCCCGTGCCGTCTAATAGAAAAGTACGTAAAACACTCACTGAGTCGTAGAATGTCCCCAAGTTACTATCTCAAGTAGTAGCCGGTCATTTTGAAGTGAACAGATGTTGACCAACTTATGACTAGATTTTTGACCTTACAGGGGCGATTCTTAACTAAAACCCATTAATGGCTAGCCTGCAGTACCTAAACTTTAGACGCTGATATTTCGATTTTTCTCGAAACCACCTTTCTACGTGCCCCTTGAAATAATAAGAAGAAAACTGAAGAAAGTGTAATAGTATTAATATTATAGCACGCTTGAGTTTAACAATTTGGTAAAAAATTCTCCTCGCTCTCTTAGGTTTATGAATTCAAATTATAGTATGAAGAACAATAATTTTTTCATTCAGTAAAATCAGCAAGGGAACGGTAGGGGTAGTTGCTTGAAATGGTATCTCTTCACAAGCGGAGAGAATGAGGCATTTCTATGGTGCCTTAAAATTCCTTTTCGATGACTACTACGTGGGGAAGGACTTCTACGTTTATGATGCTCGACGTGAGTTCCAGAAATTGAAATTAGTAGTATATCGTCGATTTGTTGAAGTTCGCCGAAATATCGTTCTATTCAGGTTCAAAAGGCTGCGATGGATAAAATCATCAGCAAACCCTACTAGCATGACTTTCATTTAGTGCAAGCTCGGCTTAGAAAGTACTGTAAAGCTTCATTGCGGCCCAACAACTGCACTGCTTGCTAATAGTTTTCGTTTTCGTATAGCATGTAATTATCGTCGTACATAATAAATACCATTGAAAAGGCAAGATTTCTACAGCGCTGAAACGCCGACAATTGCTCAAAACGGTGTTTTTTTGTTATTAAATTCCTGCTCTATTTGATTGTACGGATTATTCAACCATTAAACTTCCTTAGCCAATCTCAACGATTATGATGCTTACTTTAAATTTTGCAATTCGCAGATATGCGGGTCCTTGTTTACGAAAAACTCTTCATTTCATCATTGTTAATAGCAGAATAACATGCTGAATATCTCATTCAATCCATGGCGAAGTAACGTACAGTGCTTTAGATAACACTTTCTTGGACCTGCACCTCATTAATGCTTCGAGTAGCTTGTGCTACGTATGGACACGTTTAAATTCGTAGCAATAGATTTTTCGAAATTTTGATGATTGTTGGAAACAATACTGCTCTTACAACCCGACTAAACTGAGCGAAAGTGCATGGAACAAGGTTTGCAATTATGCATAATAGTACAGCATTTTAGAAAAAGACTACTGCTATTACAAAGTGAAAAGGAATGCAGCTACATATTGGACACTAACATATACATTGATTTAGGAACAATTCATTACAGGTGTTAAACCAGGTGCATTACCGTAACCCAATTTTATTCAACATATCTCTTGAAAGATGTGCTAATACCACTAATATGTGATAATATTTGATATTTGATAATATTATCATTAACATTTGAGCCAACATGTCATGTGGTCTGGTAAGGGCTCTTGTACAGCCCGAGACACGTGTTTCGTCCTTACAGACTCATCAGCCGGGCAGAACCCGTCGTCTGTCGATCTTTCATAGTCAGTTCTCTCGGGAGCCTTACACTCCTCATATATAGTTGTCGACGACGTACGCTTTACACTCTGTGTCAGGTGAAACATTCACCTAACATCGACAGACGACGGGTTCTGCCCGGCTGATGAGTCTGTAAAGACGAAACACGTGTCTCGGGCTGTACAAGAGCCCTTACCAGACCACATGACATGTTGGCTCAAATAATAATGAAAGGATCTATTGAAATTTGAGCGTGGTCTCAATAGAGCACTCGAAGGAAAGGTATAATATTATCATTAACGTTTATTTGTTATTAATATTTGATAATAACGATAATTTTTGCTAACATATGCTCTGTGTATATTACTGAATTCGAGGAAGCATGTAGAAGAATTCATAAGAATGAGAAGAATTAATGCCCGAAAAAGAAGTCATTAATTAAGAGGAAAAAGTTGTTTTGGGAATCATAACCATTATCGAGCAATTCTCCACAGCTTACATATTTCACGAGAATTTAAATTTTACTCAAAATTTTGTGGTCTCCAGGGTACGCAAAAGAATACCCTCATTGCCTCCTAACATAGATAGGGGGATTGAAAACTCGTATCTGCTCAGAGATATTCTAAACTACAAAAAATTTTGATGACTGATTAATACAAATTTACTTGACGATAATGTACCGAGCATCGTTGACGAAAAATGACAAAAGTGCGCTGGATACGATACATTCAATCGAAAGTGACGGCTATTTCCAGATATACCTCAGCTGATGCCAAATTCCATTAGTTGTGAAGAAAACCGTAATCCGTCGGATCCTATGTCGACGGGTATTTTGCATTGGCGCCAAAAAATGGAAATATGGGAACTTTTTTGGTAAGTTGAGATTCTGAGAGGACATATTCGTGATTAGATGATGGAATATCATAGAAGAGACGTTTATAAGGATAATTTTGATATGAAAAACGCCCCAAAGTTGAAAAGCCAAAACCACATACTCCTGAAGAGAAACACATCAACAGTTTATAACATTTCTTTCTTCCTAATGTAGGTTTTCGCGGTTACTCGTTAATCTGAGAAATTCATGCCGAGTATGGTTTATGAAGTGACTTTGATAGTACGTTCTGCAAACGAAAAAAATGTCCTGCTCTCGGATTTTAAATTACTCTTTATCCAACTCCACAGCCGACTCTTTGGTACTACACAATAAAATTTTGATCTTAAGCCAACTTTGTCGTTACTGTAAGATAGGGTATTACTATAGAAAACTCCACAAAAGTACTTTTTGTAAAAAGAACGCCCCGTTGTTTTGAAAAACCCTACATATCAGTACCAAAGGTACGTACTTGAAAATACAACACGTTTCCAGCTTTTTTTCACTTATCCTTCAACGACATTGCAGAACTGCATTGCGAAAACGCATGACCATAGATAGTCTTATTGAAGTCTATTCTACAACTTTATGGAAGTCTGAACTCATGAAATCCACTACTAATAGGAAATTACACCGTATCATCGACAGAGTGGCATAGTATTGCAATGCAGTGCCATCTTTGACGAACAGTTCACTGTTTTGTAACAGTTTTGGCTTGTATCAACTAAAAATAGCCTTTCTGATATCTCTTCTGGCATATTCAACCATTTACTGACATCTAAAGTCCTCTAGTGGTGATGAAAAATCTAAAATTCATCAAATACGCTTGAGGCGTGAAAAGTCTACCTGAGACTCAAAAGTATAATGATGTAGGATGTTCGTGCACACGATGAAGATCATTTGAGTTTTATTATAGTGAAGGTTTGAGTTTCTGTAATCCAGGAAACATTCCTTTCACTTGCTTGCGTTATCACCAATACTTCGAACACTGAAGCAATAACAAACGGAATTTCGTCCACAAGAAAATAAAGAGGCTCTTGATTTATGCTTTCAGCCTATGATTGGGCTATAAAGGGTAAAAAGGATAAAGCTCTCGGCGTTGATCAATCCCTAAGGGATGCGCCATGCATTCGACTTCAATTTTTAAGTTCGTTTGAGGTGATTGAATGCATATCTGGCCTTTACAATGACTGGTGGCCTCCCGCTGAACCGAGTCAGTGCTGCTTATCCTCCCAGACAAGTCTGAGACCTGTCTGGTACCAATTTACCGACCCCGGAGGGATGGATGGCTTGGTGAGCCATGAGCGCGAGATCGAACCTCGATAGACCTCGTGTGCGACGCAGGGCACTTCTAACCATTGCGCCACATGCGCTCTGTGATTGGGCTATACAGTTAGAAAAAACAGATTTCGCTTTCGTTTAGCTGATCCTGATTCTAAAAACAGCTGACATTAAAACAGAAGTAATATAAAGATAACAAATACGACTGAAGTGATAAGACAGATTTTACTCTATAAAATTTAGTTCTCACCAACTCAAGTACTCCAGTGATAAAGACATCAAGGAAAAGATGTGGAAAAACGAGCTTTAAACTTATGCATTGATTCAGTAGAGAAAATCAAGAAGAGTCCAAATGAAGACTCAAACAATGCGCATGATTACCGTAAGTGGGAAAAATTGAGATGGAGAGTGAAGCCGTTGGGAGCGGCAACTGATGATTGGGTACACGAGCGATTCTTGTTTGAATTAATCTACATTCTGACCAGGTTTTTCTAGTTACTTCAATATTGCATGATTTTCTATATAGCCCCTCATTGTTTTCTATGCACATAGAATTCTTATACGGGTTCATTTCAGGTGTGAGGGGTCAAATGAAAAACTGATCTCATTCGCTAAAGAGTAAGTTTTCATAAAAGTTTTAGTAACCATTCGAAAGCTGAGACTTGAGGTTACAACCCACGTCGCAGGTTTTCTGTAACAATATCCAATAAAGCTGTGGCATCTAGATCAGAAATTATGTTTCACACTCGCCTTTCGTCTTCATTTTTATCACGCGCATAATTTACTGGAAGCCGAAAGCATATCAATGTTTGTAAGAATTTTTCATATATTTTAGTCAATCGTTTCATGCGCAGTTCCTTTCAAAGCGGAGGAAAAAATCCCAATTGAATGACAGTAGGTCAGTCGTCCCTCCTCGCCCCGCTCTTGCCACGCCCTCACCTTGTCGAATAGCCACTGAACAGCAGTGTAAAAGAAATCAAACTCTATCTTATTTTCCCTGCTCAACTGTAAATCCATGAAATGAGCCCATCGCTAGAATAAGGAAATATTACGCTATCAGATGATTACTAAAAGTCTAAATAACGACTCGGTCCGGCAACGTTCCAAGCACAAATCAAGAGACCAGAGAAGATCAAAAATCAAAGAGACTATTAAAAAGCGAACACATTTTTGAGCTCTTTGAATCTAGGCTATATTTTCAGTACTAACACTCTGAGGAAAGAGTTTTGTCCAGCGAAATATAAGTGAGATGAAGAGAAAAAACAAGTGGTTTTATCAAATATGATTTTATTTGAATGTTACAGCGTTATAAATTGGTGTCTCGAAAAAACCGGCGACGTAGAGCTGTAACCTCAAGTCTCAGCTTTCGAATGGTTACTAACATTCCTATAAAAATCGCCTCTCCGGTAAATGAGTTCGTTTGTTCATTTGACCCCTCATAACTGAATTATACCCTTATGCGCATATACAATCCGAGTGTGAAACGTAATCTTCTTTTCGCTCTAACACTACTCTATGCAGGGCTTTCCAGAAATCAAGTTTGATTTCAGAGACGTCGCTATCGACTAATTACTAAGAGTCTAATGAAAAGTCAAGCCAGACGCCAGCGAGCTCAGAACGCAAACCGAAAGTGTAACATAACTTTCTTTTCGCTGCTACAGCGCATGATGAAGGCGTTTCAGAAAGCTAATGCAGTGTTGAAATCGCTGACCAGTACAGATCTAGTAAATAAGATCTGTCCAGCTGAAAATAAAGAAAAGTACGGGTGCATTCCACGAATGCACACCGTCCCCAAAAGGTTAACGCGCACCACAATCAAGAGGAGAGAAAAAAAAACCATTCAGGAAGATTCTAAGAATAAGTGTTGTTAAGTTTTTCCGATACCGCAGCTTAATAAGGGTAGAAAATCAGCCACACGAGCAACTTATCTCAGAAGAACCAAATGTAGACAAAATGGTATAACGTTTTCAGCTCCATTAGGACCTTTCCACAGTCTCATTGTAAACATTTTGCCACCGAATAGCAAAGAATTTTTTCACTTCATCAATCCTTTACCAACCAAATGGACACTACACTGTGTACGACGCTCTGGCCCTTCCTCAAGCATATGTGCGGTGCACAAATTTGCCCTCAAGTTTCGCCCCTTAAGTCTAGTTTTCTTCCGTAATTTTTTTCATGGAAAAAAACAAAAATACCGAACCAAAATAATAGAACGATGATATCAAGAAACCAATTTCGCTGCCCATAGATTGATTATCAAATTAGTACTGGTTTCAGCGCACATAAAATCGCGTATAAAGGACGTAATCTGAATGTTACCCTCATAGGCTGTGATTATAGGAGGCGAAAAGGTTTGAATAAAAATAATCATGATAAAGAGAACACTTTGCAAGGGGTGACCTAGTGAGATCCAAAACATTCAGTTCTCTCTGTGTAGCCGACAAGCGGGTAAACGCTTTGTTTCGGTTGCATCAACATCACAAAACTGTTGAATCATAGGAAAAAATAACTGCTTCGACAAATTATCTTTGTTACGAATGGAACAGAAAAAGAATTTCTCAATACTTACCAGTCGCTGCAGTGTGTACCGGCCGTAGTGGGAATGATTCCTTGTGTGGTGCGGGAATCTCGCAACTTAACGAACGTAGACAAGCATTTCGGACCCGGTCATATACTCGCTCTTTTAGAGGAATCTTAACAAGGATCGATCAATAGATTAGTTGTGATACTGCTGAAAAAGAGCTATAACTTCCGAATAAGAGGAAAAAAGCATACCTGAGTACTAACATAGCTAGTTTTGTTCTCATGATCGTTTGATATCAAACAAGGCTGATTAATATTACCGAAAGAAGTGCACGCATTGCACCTAAAATATCTTAAAACTAGGAATGCATTAGGTATTAAAACTATTCTACTCTAATCTACTTGATCACTCACCGTTCTTCCGGATCTTCAAGAATTTCTGGAGTACAATCACCGTAATAAAGCGGCTTTTCATGGTCACCATTTCCAAGTGGAGACGGCTGAAAGCTCTTACATATTGACTGTACTCTAACTAATTATAAAGGAGATTTGAGGAATTTTGACTAGCCACGGTGGGTGGGTGGGCTACCGTAACGGATAAGTCAGCTTAATAGGTTATGTAAAGATTTTTGCAATACTTTGTTCAGAACAAAAAAAAAAAAACGAAACAGTATTTTTCCGTTAGACGGCACGGGATAAAGAAACGATCTCTCTCTCTGGGCAAGAACTATTCATAAGAATGGTAGTAGTCACTCCAAAGCTTAAATCTCTGGCTTATGCGATACGCGGCCGGTTTTTGAAGAAGGCATTATTATTACGCTTGAATGAAAGTAAGCATTTGTGAACCGCACAAACGTTTTTCTCACAAGACAGAGTTCTTTCTTCAAACTATTAATCATTCAATAGCGTAAAATCTAAGGATTCCAACAAAGGATGCGCCTTATTTTCTGAAAAAGTCGCTTCGGCGAAGTGTAGGAGGGAAAATAAGATTGATTCACATACGCGATCAAGTCTATTATGACCAATTCACGGGCTGCGGGCTGGGGTGGCAGGGAGAGTTGGAGCGATCATCGATTGATGGCGCCTAAGAAAAGTAACTTTTTGACTTTTATTATTTGATCAAGAATTGTTCTCCGTTTCAAAAAAAAAGCCAGCACGGACGTCTGACTCTGACAGTAGAAGATTTTCTCTACACGTTCGTGTGTTTTTCGCGCTTTCAGCAAGATAATAGCTGAATTGCGCTACCGATGTGAATATGTTATTCCGAATTTTAGAGCGTTATGAAAGGATGTTTTCAAACCAGCCGCTAGCCACAGACTTAGGCTTTCGAATGTTCACTAACGCTGTTAGGAAAAGTTGTTGTCCAGCGAAAGCGATCGTTTCTTCATACCGTACCGTCCAACGGAAAAGTACCGACAAAACAATAACTACGGACCTAATCTTCGCGAACACTTCCAAGCCGTTTTTTCTGCAACTGCATCATCGCCCCGAGCTCCACTAATCTTGTGCGTCGTTTCAATAGCATTTTTCCCTAAGCGCCATTCATGAATGAGTAGCAAGATAATTTGTCCATAAGACAGCTCCATCTTGAAGAATAGGCAAGCTGTATACCAAAATGTACGCAAGAAAATGCGCAACTAAATGATGTCGAAATCACGCAATTTCATTGCAAAGATCATATCAAAAAAACCAAAGCGGCACGAACTTTATACATAACCTATTACAGAAACAACAAAAACAACATAGAAATGGCAGGATATCATTCAGAAAGGTACTCCTTTTTCAACCAACTAAAGTACACCTATATCAGCTAGGACAAAAAAGAATAAGACTCTCGGTGTTGATGGATCTGTGACAGATGCAGCATGCACTCATTAAGAATTGTTGAGGGTGATTGAACGGATATCTAGATTTTGCAAAAATTTCGCGGTGGCCTATCGATGCATCGAGTCAGTGTTGCCACCCTATCAGGAAAGCTCAGTTTGAATTTGAAGACCATGGAGAATGGAATGTTTAGTGATCCTTGAGCGTGGGATCGAACCATCGACCATGTGTATATCGTAGGGCACCTCTAACCGTTGCGCCCGCTTACGACAGTGAACTTTTCTAATACAAATCGCAAACATCATAACACAAACATTTCGCTCATAATGCAAAGTTTGCCTGATATTCAACACTTCAGGAATTTACGAACACCAGAGGCATCCTAGGAGTCAGCTTAGCTGAGACAATGCAGTAGTGCGACAACTGCTTGCTTCAACAATACTAAAAGGAGCATTCATTTAAAGAAAGGCCAAAAAGTAAGTTCAGCAATGTATTGCTTCGTACCCTAAGCAATTTACTGTTTTATAGCACTGGCGGCCTGGCGAAAATCGAAGCTACCAAAGATAAGGTGGGTCGGAACATATTGAAGCCTTTTAACGACAACCGTGAGTCGTTACCGTCTCAATTCCTCGGGATGCCAAGTGCACCACAAGAAAATCACTGACCTGATATATTGGTTCGACTTCTCCACGAGAATTCCTAGAGCAAGAAAACCCAATGGGCTATTCTTATAAGCGATAGGGAAAATGGAGATTACATTGGTGCACGTTAGATCACTCGATGATGACGAGACGATGTGATTCAGGTGATTGTATTGTTCCATCCCAATACACAAAAGTATTATCATGAGATAAAACTGGTTGATCAGTACCAGCCACACAAACTGCACTTCCACTTATAACACCTTGCCCACTCCTCAACAGCACTTCTCTACCGCAATGACTTCGTCCTGATGCAAGAAAGCCATAGTGAACAATTCCATCCATCATGCACAAAAAAAAACCATCGTTTCTTTTCTAGGATACAAATTTGTTCCAGAAAATCGGCACTTCCTGAATAAAACGTCGGCAACTGTCCAGCAGAACTATGTGAAACTTCGGATTGAAAAATGCCATCTAGCGGGGGTGAATTCTAATAACGGTTGGAGCTGTAAATCTCTCAACGACACTTGCGATACCATACTGGGTTCAATTTGGTTTAACGGAACAGATGGAAAACCAACTTCAATCGCTCGACAGGAACTTCTCATAGGAAAGTCAGTGTACATTCAAAAGCTGAGACTTCAGGCTATAGCCCCAAGCTACCGCTTTTCGAAAAAAGCCTTTTTTGACGTTATTACAGAAGGAGATTCCTTGTGTTGCAGACGCGCATATTTCTCGCCAGACGGAGCTCTTTTTGTGGACTATTAGTAATCATTCAACTGCGTGATCGTTGCTGATTCCTTTACGGCGATATACGACAAGACGTAACTGGATAATCTAATCACAGCAAACCTTCATAGCTCATCGGGTCGCCCTTGTGTGAGTGCATGAGCCACGTTCTTCTTGACAAGGCTCCTGCCTTGATAATAGTGGTTAATACACATCTACACAAAGGTTTGAAGAAGAGTTCATCTCCTATTCAAAGTTCAAAGCATTCCATGTCACTCATCACTATTATATACATAGTAATAGCACCATACCACTACTAAAAAGGGGATCATTTCTGTTATGCTCACGCTGTCTGAGCTCTTTGGTAAAAACGCATTTTTTGTTTCTCTGCAAAATTTTAGCATTCACTCGTTAGCTTAAACCTCAAAAATTTTAATGGTATACATATTTTTAAATGGGTTTCTTACTACGCTGCGACAACAAAAACAAAATGTGTTTCACACTCATAGATTTTTCGCTCGATAAAGATTTTTTTCCAAACTTTCAAAAACCATTCGATACCACAGATGTCGACGTTTCGAATAGTGCACTTGGTTTCCAAAGAGGTTTTTTGGTTTCGATGTTACATGGAAAATAAGGTTGCATATCACACGCGTGGCGCATTCTTTGTTCCGGTATGCATAGAAGATTTCGCAACATTGCCATCAAGCCATCGCGCTTTCGGAACACCACGCACGCCCTAGCCGGCGCGCCGAGTGCAAAACCCAATCTTCTTCTAACTACTACAACGCACTATGAAAACCTTTCCAAAAGCCAAGTACACCACTGAAATCGCTGAAATTTGTGCTATCGAATGGTTACTGAAAGTTGAGTGAGAGAGCTTTCTCCAGCAAAAAAGTGCTTGAGTGCGAAACATAATTTTGTCTTTAATGTCACAGTGCAGTAAAAAAGCCATTTTGAAAATAAAGTACATGATTGAAATTCTGGGTACTTGAGCGATCGAATGATCAGTAAAACTTTGCAAAAGAGCAAAAAATGCGTTCTTGTCAAGGGGTTCAAGGAGGCTGGCGATAACGGAAAAGTACAAAGAAAGGCAATAATCAAATTCTGATCCTCCCAAGAATATCTAACGCGCAGTTACGAAGCATGGGGCCGTAAAGCCTCGATGCTTGACTCGATGATCTACTAAAACTTGATCCTAAGTTCTCCTACGAGCCTTTCGCATTTTATAGCACGGCTTTATTGATGCCTTTGGACATAAGAGCTAATCCAGCTAACGAGATATAAGTCAAGGACGTAAACCTCAACTTGATGGAACGAAATAACGAAGAAATGGAAGAATAAAAGTATAAATAAAGAGAGAGAAGGCAAAACATAGTGAATATACAAAATCAAGGGTGATTTTCGTCCTAACGACTCACCTGACGAGCCTTGTTTGACGTGCAACGCATCGGCTGAGTGACCATCATCACTCTCGGGCCATGATTCTCACAGAAATGACACAAAGCAATCACCGCTTGCATGACATTTGTTCCTTGAAATCATCGAAATTCGACATTTTAGTAGATAATTCGCTAAATTTTTTTGATGACCGAGGCACGACCTTATCAAGAAAATTTAATCATCTTAAAATAACGAGTGACATTTCAGTGGTTTCGCTTTTATTAGAGTCTAGAGATCAACCTTATAGGCTATTAACTCACTCAAGCTTTTTCGTAATCAAAACGGATAAATCTTAACGCATAGTTATTTGAAGTGTATTGATTACATGATGAATATCAAGGTCGGGAGATAGTCTGAGTCCAAAGAACCTGGAAAGATATTTTGGAATAGCAGAGTATTAGCAGAACAGGGACGTTGGTGGTGCAATGGTTAGTACGATCCCCCCGAAAGGGTGAAATACGGGTTCGAATCCCGTCCAACGTTCGAAGTTTTGCACACCACTCATATTTGTACAATCATACCACCGCTAAAAGCACTTGAATGGCAAAGAATACTAGTTATTCACTTAGGTTTAATGCTCACGATAATTTCCACTTGATAAAAGAAAATCAAATGAATGACGGGAACGAGGGGTAAACAAAGATCGAATAACAACGAAATATGCCACATTCCGTTAAAGTATTATCAGGTCTTCTCATAGATTTTGTAATCAAAGCAGTGAACACTTTGAAATCAAAATTTAGTTTTTGGGAACTCACTTTTTTATCTTCCATTTTTTTCACCAAATTCATCAATTTATATGGATTAATGGTAGTCATTCGATAACCCGAATCTCTACAATTTTGATGGTATGACTGGTTTTCAAAACCATTTACACAGAGTACTGTTAGAGCAAGATGAAAATTATGTTTCGCAATTGATGTCGTTAGCTCCTAGTAGCTTAAACTTTATATCGGGCTTATTTAGAAAAGTGAAAAAAAATTCCGTACCTACAGAACGATAAAACAAAGTCCCCTCTACAAATATTCCGAAACAAAAAACCGAGAAATTTCCGGAAAGGGAAAAATTTCTGAATAAGGAAGGAAAATCGCGCGGCTTTCGAATGACGCACTTTTCGAGGTGGTAGTTGAAATCGCTGCGCACAGCGTTACTTAATCAGAAGAAATTTTTCCCTTTCCAGAAAATTTCTATGCTTTTGTATAAGAATTGTAGATGAGACTTTGTTCTATCGTTCCATAGGTGAAAGAATTTCGCGCTGAAGTTTAAGCGACAAGCTAAATACTTCGAGTGCGAAACATGATTTTCTTTTTGCTCTAGCAGCCCTCTTTATAAACCATTTTAGATACCAGTCATAGTGTTAGAACTGTCGAGATTCGGACTATCGAATGACTACCAGTAATCCATATATATTTGGTGTATTTTGCTGAAGTACCAGAACTTGTGCGAAGACCAAATATTTCGCTTTTGATGCGCATTTTTCGCTCGGTTTGTGCTCATGGATGACTTTCCACCACAGTTTTAGCACCTATATATCAGCATCAATATGGTGATTTCGAAAAAATTGGTTTCATTTTTGTAAAGGTCTTCATACAGCAACATACTTCATACAGAGAGCCGCGCGATTTTCCTTTCTTATTCAGAGATTTTTGCCCCCTTTTCAGGAAAATTTCCAGGTTACTTGTATAAGAATTGTAAAGGAGGACTTGCTCTATCGTTCTATAGGTACGAGGATTTTTATTGGCTTCAAATTACTAGATAAACCAGCGCTGAAGTTCAAGCGACAAGCTGACTTCCTCGAGTCCGAAACAAGATTTTCTTTTTGCTTCTAGCAGCGCTCTAGACCAAGGCGATTTCAGAAATCAGTCATAGCGTTAGAACTGTCGAAATTCGGGCTATAATGCATATGAGTAAAGCAAGTATGTTATCAAATTTGGTGATAAATTCTCTAGTGCCAAAACCTATGAATAGACTCAATACTTCATCAATAACAAGAAAAAAGATTATGATGATGATGACGACAGCAGAATAATGAGACGTTAGTGAAGAGTTGTGAGCTCATCAAGCTTTTAAGCCTAAGCTTAAGCATGCTCTCATGATTTCTTATCTGAAAAAATCATTTTTAGAAAAAACTTCAAAAACTTACAGAACCACAACTCGCCACAAGGGCCTGTAATAATGAAAAACAAGTAGTAAATTAAAGTGTCCGAAATCTGTAACGAAAGAAAAATGTAAAAGTAAAAGCATCAATAAAATTGTTAAAATGTCAGTAAATAAGTTTAAAAAGATAAATTATATTTCGTACCCCAGAAGAACGAGAAAAACACGAAAGAAATACAACTTTCAATGCGGTTCCCAATGCAAAATGTAAATAAAAAAGGTAAATACGATAAACGTAAATAAATGCAAATAAACAAATAAACATAGAAAACGAGCAGATCCAAAAAGCTGGTAGATCAGATCGGATCGATAAAGCGATAAGATGACCCGATGAGAAAATGATGACCCGGTCTGACAACGAACGAACCACTCCGAGGTCGAGAAGATTGCAGAATTCCGACAAAGTTCGAACGTCACCGGCCAGTCCAGTGGTCGCCACCACCACCACCGCCACCGCCGACATCACGTGCTGAGTGCTACTGGCGCATTTGTGGTGCCGTGCACATCCCGGGCACGAATCCGTCGTGCGCGGAGCGCAGGGGCTAGAGGTGCTCGGCTGTACGGCTCGTCTTCAGTGGTTCGATCTGACGCTCATAGCTGAGCAAGTCATCCATCGCTTCGGGGTCGGTAAATTAGAACTCAGACTGTCTCAGACTTGTCTGAGGGGATAGGCAGCACTAACCTGATGAAGCAGGAGGCATGCCGCGTCCCTCAGGGTTTGATTTACGCCGAGAGCTTCATCCTTTTAGCTTTATTAATTCCAAAATGAGCGCATGTTAGTGGTAAGAGGTGCTCGGCTATGCGCGTGTAGTCGATAGTTCGATCTCGCGCTGATAGCAAGCCATCCATACCTTCGGAGTCGGTAGATTGGTACCAGATTGATTGTGGCCTTGTCGGAGAGGAAAAGCAGCACTAACTCGGTACAGCGGGAGGCCATCGCGAGTCATTCCCAACGGCTACACACGTTCTTTTCGGTTCTAAGGAGACAAATGAGAAACGGGTATTATTCGCTGGACAGGAACTTTTCGTAGGAAGTGTTAGTATCCATTCGAAAGCTGACATTTGGGGTAGTTTTATTTTGGAATTTGGCAGCATTATAAAGAGATGTTTTGAGGAACCAGCGACGTGGGGCTGTTAACGGACATCTCAGCTTTCGAATGGTTACTAACACTCCTATGAGAAAAAGTTGCAGTCCAGCGACTGAAAGTCGCTTCTTCATTTGTCCCCTTATAACCGAAAAGAACCGCCAGATAAGCATTTAATCACTTCAAACGAAGTTAGAAATTGAGAACGAGTGCATGACGGATCCCCAGGGACCGAAATCAACGCCGAGAGCTTCATACTTTTATCCTTTCATATCCCCATTTATTCACGAGGAGTACCTTCCCGTGTGGTCTTGTGAACTGTGACTTCCCAATTGGGCGCACTGCTTTCTTTGAGAGGCTCATTGTTCCTCGTTATTCTGACGCTCATGAAAACCCTCCACGATCCCCACAGATGCCCTCCGCTTGTAACCGCTGACGGAGGATAAAAAGAACGGATAAAGCTTTCGGCGTTGATCAATTCCTGAGGAATGCGCCATGCATTCGTCTTCAATTTTTGACTTCGTTTTGAGGTGATTGAATGCATATCTGGCCTTTACACTGACTCGCAGTGGCCTCCCGCTGGTATCGAGTCAGTGCTGCTTATCCTCCCATACAAGTCTGAGACCCTCTGATATAAATTAATCGACCCGGAGGGAAGGATGCTTGGTGAGCATGACCACAAGATCGGACTATCGACCTCGCTGACCTCGCTGCTGAATCGGAAATGTAGGGGATTCGTTGGGTATGTCAGGACACGAATTCATCATGGAATTGGCGTAATGACAACGGGGGAATGGAGAACTGCAGTGCCATTGCCCTGTGACTCTATAGAAGGATAGAGCTCTCGGCGTTGATCATTCCCTGAGGGGATATGCCGTCCGTTCTAGCCATCAAGCATCCAGAGAGAAGATGCACACTCTTCTTCACAATGAGTGACTCGCGGTGGCCTGCGATGTATCAGGCCAATGCAGCTAAACCTGCCCACCCCAGAGGGTGGGTTAGGCTTGGAGAACCATGAGCCGGGAACGTACCGTCGACTACGTGTGTGTCGCTGCGCATCTCTGACCACTGCTCCAGACGCCCTTTACTGTAATGGTATGAAAAAAAGCGTGTATTAGAAATCTATCATTTTATTTATTTACAAGACCCGCCATCATAATTTTTATTGGCCCCCAGTATTTTCAGCATTGGACTCGTTTCTTGTTGTCTTCTCAAATGACCTAGAATACTGATCAAGCATGTCTCCTTGCAGTCTCGAGGATAGCCTGGCTGTGGCGCTCCACAGGGCGTTGTTGTTCACTGGCGGATAGCATTGGGGGGATAGAGCTCGGCTCCGCATGCACCGTGACGAGCATCACAACCACTCGGCTACGGCGCTCCTTATTAGAGAATTAGAGGAAAAATTCAAACGACATCCTGCGCGGCACCCCTTTCAGTATAGAACGCCGGTGGACCGCGGGGCAATGGGCGGGGCTAAAAATGAGCGGGGCGGTAACCGAGTCGGACGAGTTTTCGCTTGCTTCATTGCGAATGTGAAAAACGGCGATAAGCGCAAAAGCTGAGCGGGGACCCTCTCGAGCCATTCGTGAATCATTTGCTTTTGCTGCTCAGTAGGTCCCGCCTCGTCCGTCCGTCATGGAACTTTATTTTTCTTTGCAAAAATCCTGAAGGAGAAAAATTTTCGATCTCAATTTTCCGGGGAAAAAAGACAAAAACCTCTGATTCTTTCCTCTCTCCTTCAACTATGCGATTTTTCCTGAGAAAAAAAATCTGGTTTTTTTCTCCCTCTTTCAACTATGCGAATTCTCCTAGGAAAAGAAAACTTCTGATTTTTTTTCTCTCTCCTTCAACCATGCGTTTTTTCTCCAGAGAAGAAAAAATTTCTTATTCTTTTCTCTCTCCTTTGACTATGCGTAAGTTAGAAGTTGAGGAAGTATCTATTAATTTCTTCTATAACTTCGCCAAGGAAGTATCGAAGGAAAAACATCAAAACCTGAGGTTTAAAACGTACAATTTTTTTGTATTCGTAATATTCGTATACTAGTAACAGTTCTGATCATCAACTTGTTTCATCTTTCATGGGACCTTCTTTTCGTTTCAATTTTTTCCAAGAAGAGAATCTCCTTCTAAATTTTCCGGAGAAAAGAGCGGAGAAGGTTTTCTCCTTTTTGGCGCTCCCTTGAGTTTATTTTACTCAAAGTTAGGAGACCAAGAAATCTCTAGAAATCTTAGCAAATATCTGAAATAAATGCGAAAAAGTTGGAGTCCAAGTATGTATAACTCGTCTGCAATTATCCATAATATATCTCTGATAGTAATAGTTCCTTTGTAGTTCAGTCGTAGTTATTTAGTCGTCATTGCATCGAAGGAAAAGACGTCTTTGGTCTGAATTTGTTCGGTGAAAAAAAAAGAAAGAAGCTCTTTATCTTTTTTTCACCCTCATGCTACATAGAATCTCAAAGACGTACCGGCAGTTCTCTAGTAAATTTTACAACTGATCGTTTGACATGAACACCAAAAACTTGGGTTCTAAAACGTGCAGTCTGTCTATAGTTATGATATTCCTGTAATAGTGACAGTTCCTTTGTTCATCAGCTTGTTTCGTCTTTTTCTCATGAAACCTTTTTTTTCCAACTTTTCTAAGGAAAGGAATTTGTCCTAAATTTTTCTGAAAAAGGTTGGAAAAAGTTTTCTCCGTTTTTTCTCTCTTTCCCTTACGTTTACATGATTTTAAGGTTAAGGTAATACCAACAACTCCAAGAAGTTTCGCGACAATTTTTTTTGGTAATAAACTCCACAAACTCATATTGTGTTTTAACTGCTTTTTGCGCAGTGTACGATGATTCAGTTATACCTAAGAGAACTAAGTGGTGAGCGAAAACTCGACCTCAGTTGGGACTTGAACCCGTGTTTCACCCATGTCCCGGGGGCGCGTGCTACTACTAAATCCCCGGGGCCACCGCTTACCCACTACTCATTCTTCAACTCGGCTTAAATAGGTCTAGAAAGCGATATGCGCTCACCCGACGAAACGTGTTGTTGGCGGTTGATAGCTATGATAGTGAGACGTTGAAGAATGAGTGCTGACTAGCGATGGCGTCGGTGGTGTAATCGTAACACACGCCCCGTCATAGGTGAAACACGGGTTCAACTCCTGTCTGAGGTCGAATTTTTGCTCAACATTCAGTTCTCTTAGGAGTATTTGGAGCTCCAAAAAGTTGGAGTTTAATAAATATATTTCTTCTGAATTATCTGTAGTATCCCTATAATAGAGCGCATGTGACGCAGTGGTTAGAGGTGTTCTGCGTCGCACACAAGGTCGATGGTTCGATCTCACGCTCATGGCTCACCAAGCCATCCATCCCTTCGAGATCGGTAAATTGGTATCGGGCTGGTCGCAGACTTGCCTGGGAGGATTAGCAGCACCGACTCGGTACAGCGGGAGGCCATCACGAGTCATTACAAAGGCCAGACATGCGTTCAATCACCTCAGACGAAGTTAGAACTTTAAGACGAATGTATGGCGCATCCCTCAGGGATATTGATCAAAGCCGGGTGCTTTATCCTTTATAAAATCCGTGTAATAGGAGCAATTTTTCTATTTATTAATTTGCTTTATCTCTTTTTATGTAGTTTTTTTTTGTTTCAAATTTTCTACGGAAATGAGAACTCGATCCAAATTTCCCGGAGTAAAATAAGAAGCCTCTTTTCTTCTCTTTTCCTTTCCCGAGACTTGTGTAATCCCGGAGTTTGGTGATCATTCCGCTTCGGATTTATATACATTTTACCACAACAAGTCCATTCTTGATTTTCGAAGTTGTCATATAAGATTTCTTGAACGCCGTCTTCAGACTGTCAGAGGAATGTTTTAACCCATCTCGAGAAATTGGTGCGTTAGTAGCTTGTGTACGTTTTGGCGGTCTCGCCCGCTTCATGAGAGCCACGTGCCTTGCAGGCTTCCATGCTAGTAGTAGGGGCAGGTAGACGTTGTTAAGGTGAGATAAAGTTTTCACGTATTCACCGATCTATTCGTCGAATAACAGCCGTAAGCCATTGACTGGAATACAATAGTGAAAACGTGGAAATCACAATACCACCGTAACGACGTCTTCCCGTCCCTACCATCGGTAGAGGAACCTGCCAGGTATGTGACTCTGATAAGGCGGGTGAAACCGCCGAAATGTTTACATGCCACTGAAGTTCCTACCACAAAATGGTTTGAAGTATTCTTTCTGACGATATTTGATGTTTATAACGAGATTTCATAAGCCAGTTGAATGTGAGGTGCTGTTTTCAGTGTAGACGAAGATGGTTGAGGAGGAAGATGGCATGGAAGCGTTCGACTTTGACGAGAGGGATCTTGAATTCGCATTGAATCCTGGTCGACGCCATTATCAGACCAAGAACCAGGCAACATATGGTGGGGTGAGAACACATCTATTGAATTCCTCGGATCATCTCTGAAGTTTCTGACGATTCTCACTTCAGATTACTATATTTTATTGCTTTATTTGACCCGTTCAACAGTATTATCTCTTATAATATACCTCATAATGTAGACTGCTCTGCAAGAACATTTGCGTCGGCCGGGATTCGAACCCAGATCTCTTTCCGGGAGCGTCTGCTGAACCGTTCTATCTTTTGTTGTGCGGGTCCCAGTACTTCTAACATCCGATTCGTCTTATCGCATTCATTGCTTGCCTGATGATTCCATCTTCTTCACAAACGTCGTAGAATACTGAACCGGCTGATCTTCCTGCCGTCTCAAGGGTACCTAGGTTGGGGCGTTAGTTGACTTAATGTCGGAGTAATGGGAAAGGGATTAATCCTACGCTGAACCACGCCTAACATCACCAGCCACTCGGCCACTAGCCCCCTTCCCCCGCCCCCGACGCTTACACTTTTGTGATATTTCAGAATGACGTGTTTGTTGCTACTGAATAATCTATTTTGTCATGGTGAGTGGCGTAGCAGTTTGTTCTCGTTCTATGATAAATCGTATTTCAGGTATATGGGCTGATCGTGAAAGCGATGAAGAGGAAGCGTATGGAAGGCCATCATTTGGGTAAAACTTTCAACATACTTTTTTTTGAAGTTGGTTCACAGACCCACTCCGATTTATAGGAAAAAGGCCAGGAAAGATTATACCGCTCCTATCAATTTTATAAGCGGAGGTATAAAGCAAGGTGGGAGTTTCGAACCGTCAAAGGTCAGTTGTCTTTCAGCTATTAGGTTAGTGCAAAAGAAATTGCGGGTTTTTCGGGTAAACTCACGGTCCGTAACCGCGATTACTTTGTACCAATCTAGTAGTTATCTTTGTCGCATAGTGGATTGTGCCCTTATAGAGCTCTTTATTTTGATTGACTTCAGCTCAAAGAGGAGGAAAAGGATGACGAGCCAATCGAAATTACTTTTAAGAAGGAAAGGAAGAAGCAGCCATCTGTTGGAGCAAATGTTTTTGCGGGTGCGAGTTTTTGAACGTTGCTGTTTTGTAGTTCATAATCTGTTTATATCCCAATGAGCTAAGAATATACTGGACTGCTTTTGTTGAGAAATTTTTCCAAATCATACTTTTGCTATAGTTTTTTTCCAGCTTCTTAAAGCAGTAATTTTCTGATGGAAAAAGTTCCTTATCTCAAGACTTTTGTATGAGATAATTTGTGCCATCGAACTAGTTTATCTATTGCCACAGTACCATAATAGTTAATGTCCCTGCTAAAGTGAATCTCTTGAGAATAGTTGTCACTAGAGTTACCTAATAGTTAAATTTTTAGCTAAATTATATCTCTTAAGGAATACGCAGCTCTGCGGTGAAAAGTGCTGTAGATCCAAATGTTTTTGGTGATTGGACTAAATTTGGGAAAGGCAACGTAGTGAAGAATATGATGAAGGTGCGGGCTCATGTGTTATTTTCTTATCATGCATTTGCAATTTTTCATGCTCTTCATAAATCAGGAAAAATCGTTCCAGGCTATGGGCTACAAGGAGGGAGAAGGTCTCGGTGTTTCTCGACAAGGAATCGTCGAGCCTGTACAAGCTACAGTTCGAAAAGGAAGAGGAGCTATTGGCGCATATGGAAAGGAGTCTGCTGGACCGAAATTGCGAGGTTGTTCATGGACACGTTTGTAATTTAAACACTTCTGGATACTAGGATTTCGAATTTTTCAAGAATCTTCATTTGAATCTCAACAAGAAACCACCAAAGGAGCAGATTCGTCAGCACCACAGCTCAAGGGAGCATGGAAGAAAGCATCTAAGGTTGTTTATTTTTTCTAGTTCTAGTTGTTGTCCTTTATATCCTTTGTTCAGGTCAAAACTCGTTACAAAACTATAGACGAAGTTATTGAGGAAGGTGGATCGATAGGGTTTTTGTCGTCCATGAAGACAGGAGTGAAAGTTATTGACATGACAGGCCCAGAGCAACGTGTGTATAGTGGATATGACTCATTCTCGTTGAAGAGCAGGTGGTTTTATCTGTTACTGCAATTTTTTGTATGATTGACAAGAAAGTTGCAGGATTTGACAGAAAAATTCTTATTGTTTAACGCAGTTGGTAGCCGTTTCATACTGGAAGATTACTTGAACGTAACCTCGAAGATATTAGTGACACTTCAATTGATACTCTTCCGTCATCGGGCATTAAAACGGTTCGGTTACTCTAAGGTGGCCGTTCGATGTGCTATGAAGCAAGTGACGCATTTGAACTAGTGTTTGGTGTGGGTTCACACTCACTGCTATTGATTGCATTCCAATGGAGAGATGGAAGTCCTACATACCTCGGTACCAAACTGCACTAAACTTTCTGTCCTCTGCGAGGAGATCCGTTAGTTCAACTAGAAGCCAATTTCGAGACCACAAGCTTTCGTGAGACAAGGCTTCTTTCCTGACTGCGGCTTTAGAAAAGCGTATTTATTAATGGAAATGTTCAAGAAGATTAGCTTTACCGACTGTCTAGCGGCGTTGCGTTCGACCGACTCGAGCACTGGTATGAGTGAATAGAGTATCTCTATCTCATCACAGCGCACAACCTCCCATCACTTCAACGGTTCAGCGGCAACTGGAAACTCTTCTGAGGGAAACCACTACATCTGTCATGTGACTGGGACATTCCTTCGCACGTTATCGAAGAAAATTCGCCAGTGATAATCGTTTGATTGGTGAATAGAGTAGCCTTTTCACTCTTAACTGAATCAGCTCAAGAGCGAAACCACGAAGTCAAGTCACTAAACATTGTGCTCCATTAACCTTTCACGATGGTTCTAGATCGCCACAAAGCTACAAAACATTGAATTAAACTGGAAGAGTAGAGAAGCATGTGTACTCAATTGCCGTCAAGTTAGCACTAATATCTTTCTGCAAGAACGCAAGTGGTTCAGTGGTCAGAGGTGCTCAGCGACACATACAGTCGATCAGTCGCGATCGTTGGTTCTTTCCCGCGCTTAAACTCGCAAATTCTACAATTTATCTAATTCGGTGATTGGTACCACACTTGTCTGGAAGCGTAAAAGCACTGGTTTTATACATCGGTAAGCCACTGTAACTCATTGTAAAGGCCAGATTTGCATTCAATCACCTCTCACTATGCTTAATAAAGTCGAATGCATGACTTATTTCTTAGAGGACTGATCAGCGCCGAGAGCTATATACTTTACTTCATCTTTCTTTAGATACAACTGTCGTTTTTCTTCAAACCGTGTTTTTTTCCAGAGTTAGTTTCAACGATACGAATGACCGTGACGTATTCGATGTTCCGGAACTAATGCACAATTTGAACCTTCTAGTTGATTTGACTGAAGAGAGCATTCGCAGAAATGACAGTCAGCTAAAATCTATCAAGGTGTGCATTTAACTCAATCATTGGGTTTCGAGTTGTTTTGATAGGTAGTGATAAGTGTTCTGTGCTATCTTAGGATCGAACGACAGCACTAGAGTATGATCTCACGCAGTCCAAAGCTATCTTGGAAACGGAAGAGAGAGACTCGGAACGCATTAAGGAGGTTCATGATCTTATTGAGAAGTGAGTTTTTCCCTTAAATGGGAGCTTTTGCAATCTTGATCAACAGAATTCCTTAATTGTATGCTTCAGTAACAGTGTTATGATTTTATAATAGTATATCCAACAGTGTTGTGCTATATGGAGCTTTGAAACTTGGGTGGAATTCCCAATAGTGCAGAAATTATCACGTGCGCCCGGAAAAACGTGAGGAACGGGTTCTACTCCCGCCCAAGCTTCAAAGTTTCGTACATCACTCAACATTCTCTTATAAATAGTTTAACAAATTTGTTCACTTATCAGCGGGTTTATGATCTGACATTCGCAAACTTTAACACGTTTTTCGAATGGCAGATTTTCGTTACGTTTCAAAGTATTTTTAGATTTTCTCTGCGTAAGGGAGCTGATGTGCCGTCTATAAACGAATGTCAGCAACTTTTCGTAAAGCTCAGAACTGAATACAAAGAAGAATACCATCTGTTCAATATTGAGGCCCTTGCAGTTCCCCTCGTTCTTCCGCAGGCATGTTTTTACACACTTTTTGCGAATGACTCCTTCATTTTTAACTTTTTGATGTAAAAAAAAATGCTTCAGATAATTGAGTACTTTTCCAAATGGCGACCTCTTGATCCGGACCACCTTATTTATGGTGTTGACCTGATGAAAGAATGGCGAGATATCTTAGTAGATCCCGAGAAGGTTTCTATGTTTTCAGGTGAAGTCGAACATAATATATTTCACCAGAATTCTTTTTTTTTCTCTTCTAAATTGACATTCGTTTACCTTATTATTTAGATCGTCTCAGTGCATATGACCGACTATTATGGGAAGGCTGGCTTCCTTCTTTACGACGAGCATCCTTAGATTGGGATCCACGTGATCAAATGGAACCTATGCTACGTATTATTGAGATGTGGTTACCGGTTCTCCCTGGCTGGATAAAAGAAAATATTCTTGAGCAAGTAAGAAGGGCATTCACCTAGTTCTTCTTTGTTTGGTTCTTGAATACTATTAGAATTCTCGTTGTACTTTCAGTGACCATTCATTGTATAGGTGAATAAGAAATTGTTTTTCATTGAAATTGGACTTAATTTCAGGTCATTATTCCTCGCATTGCTGATCGAGTTTCATCTTGGGATCCTCTTACGGATAATGTACCTATTCATTCATGGCTTGTACCATGGTTAACTGTTCTTGGAGATCGTCTTCAACCGGTTTTAGCTCCGATTAGGCAGAAACTCGCGAAAGCGCTTCGACTGTGGAATCCAACGGATCGTAGGCACGATAAAACTCCTTTCTTATTGTTATTTGTGGCCTCTGCTTTAAAATTCGCGAAAATAAGTGTTTAAATGGATTTTTAGCGCGATGGCCATTCTCAAACCATGGTGTGGAGTTTGGGCTCCAGCTACAATGTCAGCGTTTCTCGCACAGAACGTCGTTCCAAAGGTTTTCTTTTTTGTATCCATCAGAAACCTTTGAAAATCCCTACTTCGTTTGATTTCCTTCCTACCTAGGCTATAATTTCTTTATATATAGTATGTCATGAGCTCGTAGTGTCGTCAGAGAAAAGCATATCATTTGTTCAAACGTGGTTCTTTCAGTTGGAGAAATGTCTTGATACTATGAATCTGAATCCACGAGAAAATAAGAAATACGAGGAATGGTACGCGTGTATGTCTTGGATAGGAATGATTTCCGCTGACGTTATGGCCAGCGTCGTTACTAAGTATTTTTTTCCCAGGGTGAGCGCTTTTTTAGTACTTTCACTGTGCAGCTTTCTGTGAGGTTTTTTTCGTTTTTTTCTACTGGGCTATAGTGTTTTTCAAATGCATTCTATTCCGATAAACTGCTGTTATGGAAGTTTGAATAGCTTTTATTTTAGTGGTATACTGCACTGTGTCAGTGGCTGGATTCTCCCAGAGCTATTTTAGACGAAGTAAAGTTATGGTATCGAGAGTGGGATGCGCGGGTCCCACCTCAAATACGTGATTATCCCACAATTAAAGGTACTACATCTTCTTATTCAGCAGAGCAGAAATTGCTGAGAATTAAGTAATTAACTCCAAATATTGTTGAGTGATGCGCAAAACTCTGAACCTCAGGAAGAGTTGAACCCTTGATTCACCTTTTCTGAAGAGTTCAGTACTCATATGTGCTTACAAGAACAAACTATCGACATTTGATTTTTAATAGAATCGATACTTTGTGTCACAGAAAGAGTGAAAACGGTGCAGGAGCCTTGTTAGTGCGGTGGTCAACGCGCGTCTGCGGAAAGAGCGAAACGCGAGTTCAACTCTAGCTCGAAGTTTGAAGTTTTGCGTACCACGCAACATTATTGAATGTATAGTTGTAACATTCTGACGCTGCTAAAAACCACATAGGTAAAGAATTCTTGGTAATTTCAATTTTTCAAATTAGTTAAAAATTTCAATTAAAGTGTTGTTCAATCTTTCCTACATTTTTTATCATATCGATGAACGATGCTTCAAAAAGCGCTAAAACCATTCCATTTTGCATTTAGTAATTTATGTTTCAGAAAATAACAATTGGTTAAATATGGTTAACAATGTAAATTCGTACTTCAAAGTGGTTGGCTATTTTTCTTCAATAGTGGGATGAAGCCATCAGTCATTACTAATCAAAGCCAAATGCTTTAACAGCGTCATCACAATTTACTGTGATGATCCTATAATCTCCTGCGTCCGACTTGTGTGTTCGCGTTGCTGGTTGAGACGATTTTCCTTGCAATTCCGTGTGTCACCGGACCAAGACATCTTTTAAGGTGTTCCATGACTCATCGCAAAGGTCTGCTTAAGGCGAGTATCAGGCCATACCGTTATTTACCACCGTGCTTCCCAACAAACCAAATCACTAACCACTGCGCTACTCAAGAATTTCTACCTCATTAAGATCATACGAATCTTACTAGGAATAATGATCCTTGCTGGTCTTCTTTTCACCTCATTTGTCGTTCAAGTTATTAGATAATAAGGTGTTACATTTTGTCTTATAGAGGCTGTGACTTCTCGTAAATATTAGGTTACATACTTATTACTCTGTTCTTATTCGAGTCTCAGATGTAAAGCTTCTATTGTCAATCATCTGTGGCTAAAACACCCGAATGTATCTCTTCAAAATTTCTGTGTATTGGCTGTGTATGCGATTTAACGACTTTTTACCCATTATTAAAGTTTACCCTTCTTCACATGACTGGGTAAATACAAACATGCCGTGGAAGTGCCTATTTTCACTTCAACGAATGCTTAAATCTTTTAAGCTCTTTTTTACTTTCGGAAAATATTCTTTTCATTTAGAAAATCTTCGCAGAGGCATGGTAGCCTTAATGGAGTCGTCTCAAGGTCTTAGAGTGTATTCAGCACCGCCACCGCCGCCTATCGTTCAAGCTGCACCTCCTCCTCCGCCACTCACAGCTGCCATGAGGTATCCATCGTTTTTTTTTGTCAGTTTTACTCAGTTTCAAGTGTAAGTGTGTTTGGCAAATTCGGCGAACTTATTATTTGTGTTGGGGGTGGCCGAGTGATTGTGGTGCTCGTCGCAGGACGCGTGAGCCTAAGCCGACCTCCTCCCCCCTCTCCGACTTTGTGTGGCAGTCGGTAACGAATGCCCTATGGAACGCCATGACCAGGCTATCCTCGAGATTGCAATGAAATGTGCTCAACCAGTATTCTACGAGGTTCAAGAAGAAGTGGAATAAACGAACCGAATCTTAGAAGTCCTGGGATCCGCACAGAGAAAAAAGTGCTGCGAATTGTGATCAATTAAGTGCTCGGAAAGTTTGAAATTTCTGTTCTAATGTCGTTGTGTATTTTGCATCGAGTCGCCTGTTACAGCCTAAAATAATGCATCTAGAGATAAGGTTTTACTTCAACTAACTTTTAATTTTATCAGAGCAAGTGTCGCAATATCCTTGTCGTCGTCGCAGATGTCTTTGAAAGAAATGCTTGAGAGAATGGCTGCTCAACATGATCTAACTCATATTCCACAGCGTGATCGCTTTAAGGATGGTAGACAGGTATGTTCATAGCGATTTTTTCTCTACGAACAGAATGTCGAACTTACATATCTAAGAATGTTGAGTGATATGCAAACCATTCGACATTAGCGGGAGTTGAACCCGTTTGCCACTCACAACAGAATGAGGGTGCTAACACTATAACATTAAGGCCATCGAGTTCCCAACTTGGTTTCCATGCTATGTTTTCACCTAAATTGTTCAGGTGTATTGGTTCGGAACACAATCTATCTATTTGGATCGCAATATTGTATACCTAATGGATACTCATTCGTTTTCGTGGCGTCCAGTTGGTATGGAAGAATTGTTGCAGTTAGCCGGCGTCAATTAATTTCGTTCTTACTTCATCAATCCTCTTCTTCGCACATACTAGTGATTTGCAGCTTTTCTCTTGGCACTTAGCTATACAGTTTTCTCATGTTTCTAGTTAGAGCTTGCCCTTTTATGCTGTTTTCCATTGGGCATCACACATTTCCTCTATCGCAAAAGTTTATCGGGTAGACTTTAACGTGTTTTTCTTTCATTTGATTTGTAAAAACTCCAGTGACTTATCTATCCAAATTGTTTGTGTTTGTGAAGTGTTCAATCAAGGCCGTGTAAATATCGAATCACGTAAATTTTTCTTTTCCAAAAAACTTGCAATGATGACTCAGCAAAGGTTTTTCAATGATCGAAACCTTATCAAAATATTTCCATGCTGATTAGCATTTCTTTCATTTCCTGTGCTTCAACAAGGTGTCTACTATCGAGTTTTCTGATTCCTTTCTGATATTTACTTTCTTTTTTTATAATTTTCAGAGATATATGTCTATCTGAATTCTTATGCTCGATTTTCTCAATTCTTGTTGTCGTTGTGTATAGATATGGCTGTATCGATACCGCGCTAACTATTCTCCACACATTTCAAGGCGAACACGAACGACACGTTCGTGATCAGCTATTCGTGTATTCGAAAAAACACCTCTTTTGTTCTTTTTGACACTTGTTGGTACTTTCCTGATAATTTAATTAGTTGAGGAGAGTGGGAAACCCACACATTCATAGAAGGCATCTTCAGTCCATTGGTTTAGGGTGAAATTGAGCTTATATATGATTTTCATAGAACATATCCAGTTTTGTACTTGTTAAGATTTAAAATTCCAGAAAAGAGTTTTCAAGAAGTTTGAGACGATAAAATTCTTGGTACAATTTCTTTGTCTCAATCCATTTTCGACTTTTGTGAGCAAAGGCGTTTTGCCTTTTTTCACGACTTTTAGTTGTCATCCAATGGCTTAAATCTGGGACATTTTCTCACTATAGTTTTTATTAGAGAAGGCCACAGCGCGCTGTAGCAGTGAAAATAATAATAAATTTTACACATTCTCTCCGTGTCTTAGAAATTTCCTAGTCTTTCGTATTACAGTTCTAGAAGAAGCTTCGTTTAATCGTTCTGTGGGTTCAAGTTTTTGCTTTCATTTATGTTGCCGTTTCAAACATAGTGCGAAACGTAATCTTATTCGTTTCGCTTATCCAGCCCTCTGTGAAGACCTTTCGAAAAATCAAACATAGTTTTAGGATCACTTAAGAACTTATGCTTTTAAATAAGTACTAAAAGTGTGCTAAAAGACCACAAGTCCTAGCCGAGCAAGAACTGCGTCGAGTGTGAAGCGTAATCTTGTTTTCGGTGCAACAGCTCTCCAGGGAGGCTTTTAAAAAGCTTATTGTACTGGAATCGCCGAAATTAATTCAAGCTAACGAATAATCAATGGAATTCTGGAATAAGCTGAAAAGGTCTTGTTTCCAAAGGGTTGAAGAATGGATGGGGAATAAAGTAAATGTGCCAAGTTCTCGAATGTCCCTTAGTTTCGAATCCCTGGTGATTCAAACGATGAATTGGTGAACACGGCCGAGTGCAGTTGTTCGGAATTCCGTTTGTTTACTTGGTTACAAATGCGGATTACGAGCTTTGGCATACAGAAGTGAAAAAATTACTTCATGGCTAGTGGTCCTGGAGTAGTATTTTGAGTGAGGAAGATTGTATCGGAGAGATGCTAGCTGTAAAGTGTGGATTCAAAGAAATGTGATTAAGCCACGACTTTTCAAAACTTGTAAATCAGCTCATTCGATGGCGAACGTGATATGTAGAACGTTTGATGTCTTTTGGATTCTTTTCTCAAAATTATGATTAGTCTAGCACAGACATTTACCGTGTTGTTTGTGTCTTTTGTGTACATATCGTGATTTCAATCATTTAGTCAAAATACAAGCATTACTGAACCTGTCGAGCGTTCTCTCTGTATTTCTATGATTAGTTACACCTTTTCAATATAAGGCTCTTATTGTTTCTGTTGTTGTTGTTGTGCTGGAAAAGCGATGTATTGACGAAGACGGTTTTCCTACAGTAGGCGCTAACCCAAATTTCCTGCTTGTGATATGGTACATACTAACCAATCCTAATGAATTGTTTCTAACGATCGAATCTGTTGGAGGTTTCAAAATGACAAATAAGATTCACTTTATTTTTGGATTTGTGACTCAAACCAGCCAATTGTTCATCCAAAATACCTTTCTTTATGTATCATCTCCTCCCACGCAATTGTGACATCGTGTAGTTCGTTTGGAGATTGTTCATCCACATTCTCGATAAACAACGAAATCTCGTCTGGCAATTTGGTGATGCTTCGTAACGGCTGTAAAACATTGCTATCAACGCTTTCTTTGAAATTAGATTTTCTTCTGTTTCGTTTTTTTTTCTGAACCAAGAAAAAGAAAAATCGACATGTGGGCCCTTGTGGAGAGTTGTGGTCCTGTCAAATTTTGAAGTATTTTTTCAGTTGATTTCTTCGGATAAGAATATTGGCAGCAAGATTTAGCTTAGGCTTGGCTTAGAATTAAAAGATTAGTGGGACTACAACTCTTCACTAGCGTCGAAATGTGAATAGAATCTGGTGCCCCTTTAGTTTTGTGGTTTTTGCGTTCATGCGGAGGTGAGCCCTATGTGCAGCATCGTCAATATCATTTTTTCTTACGTGTTTTCCTTTCATTAATATTGGAAAGCTAGACACATAGGTACGTTTAAAATCCCCTTATTCAGCGGCGAATTCGTCATTACGAAATTTTTAGAGTAATAATCGACTACGTATTCCTTAAATTTTTCTAAGCCCTATTCATTACGAAAATTTGTCGAAGTGGTTCTGTCGAAAGCGCCGCTTTCAACTCCTAATTTCTAGTCTCTGAAATTTAACAAGCACACTTGTTCTGAAACTCATATATATAGAACAAAAGTGCCCACAACAACCCTTGCGTTAATATTATAATACTCATGGAAAAAGCGTTGCCAAAATTTATGTTTGAGAAATTTGCAAGTTATGAGTTCATTTTCGAACAATTGTTGTAAGGCTGCTCGAGAATACATGACATATCTGTATTTTTATCTTTCTTATATATATTTTCCGAAAATTTTTCCCGAATGCCGTGCTATATATCCGCGAAGCTCGTTGTAAGCAGTTTCGCTTCACATGATAGAACTATAATATAGATTGTGTAGTTGGCTTTTCTCAAGGATTTTGATTATTTATTTCGGAATATTGAACTTGGCAGTTTTTTTACGAACTAAAACAGAACTTATGCAGCGGAATTAGCTCGAAACTTCAGTGATTTATACGGCCAGAAAAGTGTTATCGAATGCGCATTGCTCTATTGGTTTCATAAATTTCGTCTTGGTGGATTTTCAAGTGGTTGATCGAGGTCGCTTGCTTCTTTCTATCATTGACAACGGTCAATTGAAGCCTGGTGAAAACAAAAACGTGCGTAGTTGTTCAAAAACCCGTAGAAGAACTCAATGAGGCATTTCGACTCTCAAAATTGGAACGTTGGAAATAGGCGCCACAAAAACTAAGTTAAATTCAAGATATAGGCGCTTTGAGATATCATCGTCGCTTCTTTTGCCACCACATTAACTCGTTTTGTTGATCATATCATAATGTACGACGAGAAGTGGAACCTCTATGTCAACCGACGACAATCGGTTTACTAATAAGGCGTAATGAAGCCTACAGTAGTTCTTAGAGTTAAACTTACCGAAAGGTCATGCTGACCGTTTTGTGGATCTATCACAGCTCACTATATGTGGATGAAGACGATCACTGCGAATGAGTGCGTCCAGCAGTCCGGAATTCACGATAAATTTCAACGATTGTGCCAGAAATTCGACAAATAGATGCGATCAGTCCTCAATTCCAGTAGTTGCTCTACCGAGGTTACAGAAGCTGAACGAAGTGGACTGTGGAGCCCTACCTGTCCCGTCAGACTTCTCGCCTACCGTCTACCACTTCTCCATACATGTGGACAATCTCCGAGAAATGCCTGAGACTCTAAGTCGATTTAGAGGTAGCCCCTTACGACTGTATTGTTATTGGAGTCTCGCAGGGAAAAATAATTAGTAATTGGAAAGGCCGACTATCACTGAACTAAAAGATAGGCCACTCGGAAATACAGGTTGAATTTCGCTTTAACGTTAGAGAACCTATAAGTTCGACGAAAGCTGTGAAAAAGCCAGTCTGGGAATTTGGCTTAGATAGTTTTCTATATGTCTATGGTGTCTCACGGTCTCGCAAGCTACATTTCAAAACAGTATCTCAGACTTAAATTTGCATCCTATGCTGGAAAATGATTTTTAAATGCTTCTAGATGGTCGCGTTAAACATCATTGGAAATACAAGTCAAATTGAAGCATATCGAACTAATAATTTTCAGTACTGTAATTTTTGTACTTGTTATTTCTACAGAAAAGGACCAAAGTCAAAATTTCCACATAAAACTTTTTTGGAGGTATCCATGTTAAAATTTTGTGTTATTTTACTTCTACTGGAAGTGTTGTCTTCAATTTTCAATTTTTCAGGACTTGATTATATTCATTTATCCGGTTTGATCATCTACAGTCTGATTATATGTCCTATCTTTTTTCTTCATCTTCTACCTTTAATGACAATCTCTTCCGTATTCTTTTCTATCACTGAGTAAAATTATATTTAGTGCTAGGAAGAATAACTCCAAGAAATGAGCTCACAAGGAAAAAGTCGGTTGCTCGAGTTTTCTTAGTGTCTTTTCTAATAAAATAGAAGGAAGAAACTCACATTCTTAGGAAACACGTTCCAAATAAAGATGCCGACTGTTACGCCGAATACATGCAGAAAAATAGATAAAATTACATGTGTAGTATAGGACAGTGTGATGAACATCTCTGTAGGTATTTTCTAGTGATGGGTTTCAAGGTGGTTCACTATCCACAGGTCATCCCTTCATGATCGTCTCCTGATTCTCTTCCGATATACACTGTTTCGTTCCTTCCCCTTGATCCCATTTGCAAAATCGGTCACATCCGTCAAGTCTCCTATTGTATAGGATCTTTCATAGGTTACTATAATTTATTGAGAAGGTCGATTTCATCAAAGAGCTCATAATCAAGATATAATCTGGAACAAACGTATTCATATCCCAAAAATCCACATTCTAACGTGGCAATATTTATTTTGAACTAATTAACAACGCATCACAACATCAAGGAGAGGTAATCGACCCTTCGGGGGTTGAGAGTAGTATAGGAAAAAGGCTTGGTCCCAAAAGGGTTCACATCGATGGTAGCGCGGTGTGGAAACACCTAATTTTTTTATTCGAGTCGGTTATTGTTAAAGAATTTTTAACGTTGAATCGTTAATAATGAGGAATCGTTGAAGAAATGGGAAGATATCAATATACGATAGTCCGACTTATTTTATGTAACCTTTTGAGGTATGCGATTGTTTTGTCAACGCCAGTCTTCTTATCTCTATAGGCAAACATCTCATTGCATTTTCATTCGATGTTGTAATATCAATTTTTCGATTGTCTGCAGCACATTTATGAAAGCCAGCTCTTTATTTTTGCATATTTTTGTTTCGTTTCTTCTCATGTTCTCGCTGGTGCTTTGTCGTAGATTTGAAGAATTTTGAACAGCATTTTATTGCAAATTTTCTGCGTTAAGATAAGTGCTATGAGCTTGGTCAAGAAATCAAGATTTAAGAAATCAGGATTGCACAGTAACCGCAGGAAATCGAGTATGAAAAGCAAACACAAATTGAAAACAGAAGGGATGGACAAGGTTTGTTTACTAATAATTGAGCCTATGAACTGCGACTGGAAAATTAGGCGTGAAAGTTGACAATAGAATAGTATTATTTAAGGCCGTTTTGCGAATACTGGTATGTAATAGTTACGGGCCTGACTGCACTTTTTTGAGTCTTTCGTGCATGAACTTCATCTGAACACAATTGTTTTCATTTCTAAATTCAGTGCTCACAACTTTCACAGTTTAGATAAAGTGTCATAACGAATCTACTACGGGATCGTTTTAGCAGAGCGATACTGAGAAATCATATCAGGAATCTGAATGCTATGATTTCTAATTTATCGTTCCAACACAGATAAAAACTGTCTATTTATTTCTAGGCCATATTCGTGCTTGTGAAATATTTCAGAATAATGTGGACGATGTTAACGCTGAGGTTTCAGAAGAAAAGACACCATCTGATAGTGAAATAGGTAAAATAAATTGATAATCCCTAATTTATTGATCGTAAAGTGATTTCCATATAATAAACAATAAACACATTCAATGTACAAACTGTACAAATAAAGGGTTTGCGCAGTTTTTAGTGGTGTGCTATCAGGAAGCAAGGTTCGGCTCCTTCCCGCAGTGCTCTCCGCAAGATGACATAAGGACGCTTTTGACATAAAAATTGTCTACATTAGCATTTTGTGACATTCATAAAGAAGACGAAATCGCCGAATTAACAGGAGAAATATTCGAAGACCTCTATAAAGGTTGAATGGAATCGGATGCAATAAGTGCTGTGCTCTGCATAGTAACTGTGAAGACGGTTCATGTAAAACAAAGATAAAAGAAGCATGTAATAGCAGTAATAATAAATAATAATAATAATAATTGTATCAGAGTGCAATCGATAATAATGGTAATTTTTTCTCTATTGTCTTCACAGTTTTTTTTTCACTGTACGGATCCCAGTACTTCTAACATTCAATTCGTTTTTTCGTTTCTTTTTGAACGTCATGGAATATTGGTTGAGCACGTCTCCATGCAATCTCGAGGATAACCTGACTGTGGCCTTTCACAGGACGTTCGTTGTTGATTACTAGAAAGTTTTAGGGGATGGGGTGCACCCCAGGCGCGCTGCAACGAGCACCACAACCATAATGTTATTCGAAAATAACTAATGATAATAAGTGGTAGTTTTTGATACTAAATGAAATAAGTTAGAACAGGTGATAATAATTGATATCTTTGTAACATTCAGGGGGTAGTATAAAAAAATTATCTAACACAACCGGTATCACTTTCTTATCCTTGTGCATATCCCAGCACTGCTAGCATTCGATTCGTCTTCTCGCGTTCATGCTTAAGGATATCATCTTCTTTACGAACGACGTTAAACACTGGTTGATTACATCTTCTTGCAATCTCCGAAGAAGCGAGGCTGAGACTCTCCATGGGGCGTTCGCTATTGACTGTCGAAGAGTATTTGGGGATGAACCCCGCATCGGGCATCACTGAGCACTCTGCCACCCTCTTCCGTTAGTGATAATTAAGTGACGTAAGTGATAGTAAATGACGAGAGCTGATAATGAATGATAGTGAATAATGGTTAGTTTTGATAGAGTTTCAACGAATAGTGAAAGAAATAGTATTACCCGACTGAATGTTTGGACGGCCCGCCTTCATAAGATGTGCGGGTACCAGCACATTTCCATGAGTTTTTTTTTTTTGTCTTCCAATCGTCGTTCATGGCGGTGGTTGAATTCGTCGACGGTTACTGCTGCGAGTCTCATATCGTCGTCTGCAAAACACTGGCAGCTGCTAGTACAGCTGATTAATACTGCCTACGAACATGTCCGCCCAACGTGTAGGTAGCTAGCTCGTCGCCCTCGAAGTCGCATCTATGCTGGTCTAATATTAGACCAAACACCTCGCTAGGCACTCATAGGGCACAGAAGCATAGATGAACATATTTTGAGGTGGAAGTCACCATCTTCGCACAAGAACAAAAATGTTACCGCCAAAGATTCCAGAAGCGTTCTAAATTAACTCCACCTATTCAAGAAAGGCGCAGGGAAGAATATTTCGTGATCTTACGTGATATGACTCAAAGCCAGTTATTTTTATGTAGAGTTTACACTACGAGTACATGTGGTTTCTGCCCAGTTGTCTCTGCGCGAATAATTCAGTGGAAAACTTTTTAAAAGTAGTGAGTGTAATGATCGATTTTGTGCTTGATGCGATTCAGATTTAGGTTGAGGGTTGTTTTTCAAACGAAGTGGTGAAAGCTTTTAATTGAGTGTTTGTGGTCAACTTGATTTTCAAACTCGAAGACGAAACGGCCTAAATGTCAACAGTTGCAATAAATAATATCGCGAAAGCCTTGTGTAACGCTCAGTCAAATATAAGAAGGATATTATGGAAGAATGCCGAGGTTACGAGATAGTGGGTTTTGAAGCAGTTACTACTATTTTGACTACAAGCATTGAGCGATATAAGTGCCGTTGAATGATAGTATCATTTTTTTTTTTAAATAAATACGATGTAAATGGTGATAGTAAATGTTAAGAAACGATAACTAAATTTTAGTTTTCGATAGTAAATGAAAATAAGTGGCAGTAAATAGTGTTAAACGACATTGAATAATGATAACAATAATAACAGCAATGCCTCTACTTTGAGTTTTGAGCCTTTTATGAGGCTTTGTATGTAACCTATACAGTACTAGGCAGCTGTTTCGCCTTTCCAGGCTCATCAGTAGTACGCTGCCTTTCGGTTCAGGTGATACTTTGCAGAAGGATATTCCCTACCTATGAAGGAATCGATGCCGAATTATTTCAATCACCGCCTGTCGAGTGACAAAATCTCTCGATAGTGGAGTGACTACAGTCCACCGCTTATGACTGGTAGAATGAATCACACCTTCACTTTCAAGGAATTTTGTCACTTGACATGCGATGGTTCAAATAATTGAGCGTCGATTCCTTAATATGAAGTGGCATATCCCCTTGCAAGGGATCGGCTGAGCCGAAAGACACCGTACTACTGAGTAGCCTGGAAATTCGAAACAAGTGTTTAGCATTGTATAGGTGCCATACAAGGTCTCATAGAAGGCTCAAAATATGATATTATGTTGATAACAATGCTATAGTAATAAATAATGATAATAATACAGTAGTAGTATTGATAATAATAATAGTAGTAAAAAGTATGGAGAAAAGTTTACTCTAAGGAATTAGAATAACATTAAACCATGACGAGTTGATTAATAATTAGTTTTACACGCTCAGAATTTTTTGAGGAGTTTTGTTCTCACAATCCTTTTTGTTCGCTTTCTTCTCTCAAAATTCGAATGTCTCAATTTCAGATGAAGAGAGCGTTGTGGCAACTGGAGAGACAAAGGAAGTAGGTATCAAGCACCTGAATGATCTAAAGAAGTGGGAATGTTGAATGTGCTATAAGTGTTTTCATAAAAACACCTTAATAGAGAAGATGATCTTCAGATTGAAAGAAAGTGATCCTGAATTCTACAAGTTTTTGCAAGATGAGGACGCCGACCTTCTTCAATTTGAAGTTTCTGATGAGGATGATCAAGGAGAGGATGATGAAATTGAACACAGACAATCTAGTACGTATGCGTGTTATTTTCTCGAAATATTTTCGCATATCATTCATAAAAATATCGACTAATACGACTTGAAAATTATGAATGAATTCTTTCCAGCTGATGGCAGACCTGATGGCAGACCTGGTCAACCAAAGGGAAAGAAGGACTATTCCGGTCGAATAGTTTTTGATGGAAGGATGCTTGACTACCTGCAGGGTTGCCTTGATGCAGGAAATAAAGTACGCATCTCCAGCATTTTAATTACTAAGACTTTTTTACAATAAATAAATTATTTGTAGATCCAGTCTATTCATATTGAAGATATTCGGTTAGCGGTTGAAGCTTTTACTGCCTGTGTTTCTCGTGTTGGAGCGGATATTGATGTACCGAAATATGCTATAAATGAGCAGGTTGTTATGAGACTTTGGAAATCTTTCAAATACGTATTGCAAAGTATTCTGATGTAGAATTTTTCGATTACTACGTTCGCAACGTTGTCATATTGTGAGACTGGGAGCAAAAAAAGGTCTACATAGAAAAAACTTACATTTACGAACACACGTGGTAAATGCGTAGCACTTTGGAGACAGCAAGTCTGCTCAGACTGACTAACTCTTATGTTCCGGCTTCCATTTACATTTATCGAAGTCTAAACGACCTGCCATCTTAGATGGCATGTCCTCTCTATATGTTAGAATTCAAAGAACGATCACAGCAAGTCAAAGAATCATTCTTATCAGTAGTTAGTTTCGGTCGTCCACTTAGTTTTAGAAGTGAATTCATCCAGAAAGAAGATTTTTTTCTGTGTATATTCCATCACTTTGGAAATGATTAGGGTCATACATGCTTCATACATTTCACAACAAATTGGGCGACATGAGTCATATGTGACTCATCTCCTTCGTTAATTTTGTCATACAGAAGTTCTTTTCCATACCCACTAAGAGTATCAGTTGTTTATCCAACATAGATGTTGAGAGTGGAGCGAAGCGAATAAATCTGTTGAGCACTTAATAGATGGAAGAGTTTTTGAACGAGTTCATTTGATTCAACTGAATTCGCTGGCCGTACTTGCATTTCAGCCGTACTTGCCCATGGATATTCGAAACAAAGAGCGGTACATTAGTGCGCAGTGACGACAAAGCAATGAGGAAACTTGTTGAGAGTTCCCTTCTGGGTTTTAGAAAGACAGGTTTTGCACACAATGCACAGTAATCAGTGTGCTTTCAAGAAATATGTCTTTATAAATATCACTTAGCATGTCCATTTGCTTTGTAGTATCTGGCAGTGCTTAGTTATAGATTTTGATAAACCCGAAATTACTACTATTCTATCCAGAGTTCATTCAAATATCTTACAGAAAGTGTTTTATGGAACGATACGACTGTGCTTCGAAAGACTTGGGGATATTTTTACTTCTTTGATTATCCACAAGGTGTGTCCGATATATATATATATGTATATATATATATATATATACATATATATATATATGTATATACGTGTAAATATATATCTATATATGTCTTGTTATCTATTATCCTTGTGCGTATTACTTACTTTATGCACTTATATGTATGTCACATACATACATGCACATATGTACATACATATGCATACTTGTGTATATATAGTATACTTACAATTATGTAAATTAGTATAAGTAGTATACTGTTTGTTCCACAGGTTAAAGCGGACCCTGAATCGATTACTACAGCAAAGTCCAAGAGAACGCCGAGGTATACCAAGAAATATCAGACCCCCCTGAAAGCAGTATCTCTCCAGCGTTTTGACGGTAATTTTATTATAGAATTCGAGAGAAAAACGTGTTGATTGCTGTGAGTTTGGTTGGATAAATAGTCTAGACGTTGTTAATATGGTTCAACTTTGAAATTTACACAAGAGTGAATCCGGCTTTCAAAAATTTATGAGAGTCCTTTTCGTTTCACAAGGTTCTCTGAATTCGGCTGTATTCGATTTGATGGATGTTTCTGTAGTCTTAGGACTTTTGTATTTATCTTATATAAAATACAGAAGCAAAAGCTGACCTTTATTACTTGGGCTTTGATTTTTTTTGAAGTGTTTGTGGCTCGTAACCGCATCAAGAAGGTTTATTGCTTATGTGAACAATTCTTCTTGAATGCTCTAGTGTTGAAAGTTTTCATTTTCTAGTTCTTGAACGAAGTTCAAACCTCGGATATTATTCTGTCAACTCTGAAAGCAATACTTCGAATTGTCGACCTTTACGCATTTTTCAAAAAAATAACGAAAAACTTATCTAGGGTGAGTTTGTGCGTTCGTATATGATCTGGATTACTCAAAATACTTATTTGAGACAATGTTTTTTTTTAGGTTTTAGTTCGTATTCTGGTCACGGAAAACCTTGGACTGTCGCGTGGGTGCTTATGTGTGCATGACTAAACTGGTTAAGAATCATCCCGAACACTTTGTTACTTTATACAAGGTCAAACAGTGTCTTCATTCTTGGAGTTTCTTTCAAGTACCTATCTGGTTTTTAGTGCTGCTATCTTGGGTTCGTCTCGAATTCTCGTATCGTCACAATACAACCTGGCCTCTTCTTCACTTTGCGCACAGGTAGAACCAACTTTCAAATCTTATGTACTGTGATCTCTAATAGCGAGGCGATGGCCGAGTGGTTAATGATGCTCGGTGTGGGGTTGATCATCAGCACTCCGTAACCATTCAACGAACCGCCCAAGGAACGCCTCGTTTTGGTTTATCCGTGAAATAGCAAAATCTGTCCGACAAGTATTCTTAGACGCCTTTCCTTTGTCGACAAGTGTTTCCTTTCTACCTTTTGGCCTTCGTGCAACGAAATCTAAAACAAGCGATAAGTGCGAGGAAAGGAGTCAAATGCTTGAAGTTCTGGAATCTTCCCAATAGTGAAGACGAGTCGTATAAAGATAGAAAGAAAGAGAAAGATGTTATATCTTGTAGTTTATAATACGTCTTTCATTCAGTTGGTTCCGTCTGGATATGGAGAGATTTTTCTTCTAATTCTGCTAGAGGGTTTTTTCGACATGCCAATCTAGGCAAAGAAGGTGGTCATAGCGTTTTGATGTAGCATAACATGGATCAAGGGAAACTAATTATTTCCTTGTTGATATCGTTCTCACTTAACGACGACTCGAATTGCTAACTAGTTCAGGACGTTCGCTGAATTGACAGTTTTACATCCGCATTTGGCGTATCCCTATGCATTTGTTTATATCCGACAGATGGCGATTCATTTGAGGAACGCGACAATTTCCAAGAAACGAAAGGTGAGCAGGTTTTTGTGAATGGAACGGATCACTTATGAAATATCGCTCCATTCAAGGATATGGTCCAAACGGTGTACAACTGGCAAATGATGCAGTGCCTGTACCTATGGACTCGTGCTGTCTCAAAGGCGAACTCTGTTGCCGATTGCGAAGCAATTTCCGAGCTCACATATCCGCTTGTACAGGTCATCTACGGGATATTGAAGTAAGTTGTGATGAATGTGGGAGTTATGAACTTGAACAAGAGGTTCACAAAAATATGTAAGTATTATTCAGATTCTTAGTGTATTCCAATGCCCTGAAATGTGATTCGTTTTACATCGAAATTTAGAGTTGATTCTCACTAATTTTCGTTTGCTCACTCGAATTTAGTTTTTTTCTCAGAGGAGAAATGAAATTCAAAAGTGTTAAAGTTGCACAAATGTACCACGACAGAGTGAGACGTTTGCTTGGGTATCTGATTATTACCAGGTTTTGATTACTGCGAGTTTGGTCACTTAATAAAAAACTTATATAATCCTTTGGGAGGCGTGTGAAGTATACCGTGCATGCGTCTTTAGACGGCTTTTTCACTGGAAAAGGCTTCTTTGCGAGACTGTCATTAGCCATTCGTTAGCTCAAGAAGCGGCGATATTTTTGCCCTACTTGTTTCATAAAAGGCCTACTTAATGCGCTGTAGCAGCAAAAATAAAATCGTATTTCACCTTTGGCTTGCGTTTTTATGCTTGATTTCTCAAGAAACTTCAAGTAGTCATTTTATGCCTATGAAAACAACGATCCTAATAGTAGCTTGCTTTTTGAAACCTTCTTAGTGCCCTTTAGCAGCGAAGAGAGAACTATGTTTTTTACTCGAGTTATACATGCACACTATGTGTGCACCAAAACATGAGAGGTGTGTTCAGAGAAACATGATGCATCAAAGTGTCATGAGAAACCTAGAGTTATTCTCGAAACGGTGAAGAAACCCTAATCAAATAACGAAATCGTGTGCCACTTGCGAATCGTTATCCGTGCAGTGATTAATTGCCGTCGTTGAAGGGCTACGGTCAATGGTGCTAATGAGTGATGTTTTGCCCTTTAACTCTTTAGTTCACATCAGACTCACTTTCACTGTTACGAAGAACTTTCTGGGTGAAAATATCAATAAAAACCAAATCTTTTCTTATTTTATTGTTGCCTATGTAAAGTACTTATTCAATTCAGCGTCTCACTCTTCGTGTTCCCTAAACAAACGCGATGCGAAATTAACTTGCATTTCTAGTCCGTCCCCTATGAGAGTACTATTCTTGTGTTGTTTTATACCTTCATAGCTTTTATACTCGCGATTTGATTGCATCTGCACAAATTCAGATTGTACCAATCTCTTCGGTATATCCCATTACGCCTTCATTGTATTTCACTCCTTATTCAAATTCAAGCTAATTGTGGGGTCTTTATCCCGACAATGACATTAGCTGCAGAAGTTGGTTCTTTGTTATTTGGTTTGCTTTTCTGTATTCTTAGTTCAAATCAACCATTTTTTCAGCTTATGGGTGATGTTGAGCTTATTCTGGCGAAAAAGCCAAAAACATCTAAGAACGTGAAAATAGTGGATCTAGATTGTTCACTAAAGGTTACTACTGCTTATTGGAATATAAAACATTTTCCTACCTCGTAGTGTACTTCTTGAAGGTCAATGCCCTTGTACTGGAGGAACTTTCATGGCGAAGATCACTGTGTGACTATCTCTTTCGAATTTTACTACAGGTTGGTGAGCTAGTTAACTTTAGAAAATATTCTGCTCTACTTTAGTTCCACAATTACTGAATCTGAATCTGGAGTTTTTAGTATGACAAACTTTTACTTTGATTTATTTCAGGCTGCGCATTTGGTCTGTGCACAACCATGTTTTCCCGATATCATCGTTCCTGTAACATTCAGGGTACTTAATCATGTTAAAAAAACCATCGTTAAAAATCAAATTCGCAATCACTTAGGTGCAATTCACATATATCAATAAGGATGCTTTTGTCTCTTAAACCTTCGCAGATGGTGGGGGGTAAAGTTGACTCTTAACTTGTGGAGAGTCTTTTGAGCTGAACGTTTTTTTCTCAGTAAAATTTTACTAGTCATTTTGAAGCTTCAATCTCGGCAATTGTAGCACTGTACTTGTTTCTAAAAAGGCCTTCTTACTGCGCTTTAACAGCGAAAATAGGATTACGAACCACACCCGGAGTGCTTCGTTGCGTCTGTGGATAGCTTTGCATTTGACTATGCTGACATTCATTCAGCGCTGGTCTCTTCGACTCCGAAACTAAAATCCGTTCTTGAGAAGGTCTTCATAGTGCGCTCTACAAGCAAAAATTCCTTTGCACGTAAGAGTTATAAAATCACAAGAATTATATGAGCGTGTAAAAAAAGATTGTGTTTCATCGGAGTGCACAAAGACCTCATATTTATTTCCGAAATAAGGAGAAAAGCCCTTAGTCAATAACTAAATTCGCGCACCACTTGCGAAAATCGATCAGCTGCCATCCGCGAAGGTGCGCAGCTACGTGTAGATGCTGTGATATCAATTTCTATGGATAAGCGAATGTTTGTAGTTTTCTACAAAATCATTTGCAGATACGAAACTTCCTACGTGAAATCCGTTCAGCTGAATTTGTCAGATGTTTTCGGATATTATTAGATAAGCTGGAAGAACATGCGAAATATGTCGCAAATGCTTTACTCGTAAAGGAATTCAGCCTCAAGAATGACATGCAGATTGTAAGATTTATTCTAGTTGCGTAATTGTTTCTATAACTTAAACTTTCTAACCGTTCCTACAAGGAAATATTTTGTTTCAGATGTCTTTGAAATCTAGTCTCAGTAATCCAAACTCACCGCTTCGCGTCTATTACCGGCAGTGGGAGAATGTGTGGCGTATGACGCAAGGAGTACAGAAAATTGAAGAGAAGGTAATGAACGATTTGTGCACACGTGTTCTCAATACAGTTATCGCCCACATTTTCTTCTGACGTCAACTTTTTCAGAAGGAAGAAAAAGAAGAAGCAGGAAAGGTGATAAAAAAAGAGAAACAGGCTAAAAGAAAAAGGGAAGCTAAGGAGGTAATCGATCACTTAGCGAAGTAATATATATTGTTACAACATAGCAATTTTCCAGGCTATCAATCCAGTAATGCCTAAGAAGATCCGCATGCCCACGTCAGCGCCAACAATACCAGGCGACGAAACTATTCCTGATGAGTTTGATGATTTGGGGAACTGGAGCGACAGTGACTGAACATTCGATGCTCTTCTTCACCAAGCTCTAGACCCCTGGACTATTCCAAGCAGATGTTCTTCGTTGAGTTCTTACCACTGTTGACAATAAAAATTGTTAAGTCGCAAACTTAGTAGAGATTGGCATCGCAACGACTAGGTGTTACAATGATTCACAATACTACAAAACCCTTTCAATCAACTATTTTGAGACCTCGCTCAAAATTAATACATCCTGACGGCACATTTTGAAGCCTTCGATGAGGTCTGTTATGGCACATATGGAGTGCTAGACACGCGTTTCGGCCTTTCAGCCTCATCATCAGTAGTACGGTGCCTTTCGGTTCAGTCTCTCTCTAGAGCATACTCTTACACGGAGGAATCGACAACGAAATACGTCCAGTCAACGTACGGTGAAACGATCACCGTGTGTTGTTACATTGTCGTTTGCTTGGTTTGCGGCTATTACGCCAGTATATATACGCATGCGCACATAAACCATATCTATATATATATATATATATATATATATATATATATATATATATATATATATATATATATATATTGGAGCAAAAGCCACAAGTCAAGCAAACGACAATCAGTCAGTTCGAAAGAACACTACGGTGATCTTTTTAGCGTACGTTGACATAATTCGATGTCGATTCCTCTAAACAGAGGGCATTCCCTGAGAAAGTGAGTCAGCCTAAAGACAGCGTGCTACAGATGCGAGGGAAAGGCGAAAACACGTGTGCATCACTTTACAAGTGCCACAACAAACCACAGGAAAGGCTAAAAAAAATATGCGTAAGAATGTACTACACAACCCTCCGGGTAGGTTACAAATTTTCTGCATTGTTGTTAACATATTTGGAAATACTTAGCAAAAAATAGGTGTATACTCTCACTGACCACAGCAAACATTATATTGTACATTATCCGACATATTACTATCATTCGAGACTGCACACCTTTACCGTTAATAAAGTTGAAAGGACAGTTATACTAACTACTAAGAAACCTTTATAGGTTTTGTCAATCGCTAAAAAGCCACTTCAAGTATGTTCACATACGTAGCGATATACATTCAAAGCACAATAACTACAAAGAGTAGCGACAGGAAATCAAGGAAACATCACTAAAGAAGTTGAGAGCATAAAAAACACTACAAAATAGCGACGACTAAGTGAGAAAGACGCAGTAAATCCTGCTTGATCACATGTCGACGCACTGTGATGTAAAGAGCCACCCGATGGTGATATTGGTCTGAAATAACAAATTGTATAATACTGAATAGTAATAACTGTACAATAATGTGCACAAGATTATATGTTGCTCCTAAACTTTCGTTGGTCAAATAAGAACCGGCTTTGTCCTGTCCATTATGTAAGACGAGTGATAGCGGTGTGATTATCGATAGAGCTAATGAACAAGCAGGCTGCTGATTAAGCTCCTTTCCCAAACGCTCGTTTGCAGTATACGTGAAAACCTCTTAGCTTGGTTATCTTCAAGAATGCAAGAGTAGTCGACTCGTCTACGTTCCTTGATATTCAAGAAGGTCTACAGAAATCCTCAAACAGGAACCGAAACAGCACGCAAAGATGCTGTAAATGTGGACTATGGATACAAGAACAAATCGAATGCAAGGAGTTCCCAAGATTCGCACAAAAGATGGGATTATAGAGGTCATGTAAATAGTAAAAGCAGTAAGCGAGATGGTCGATTATATGTTTCAACAAGGTGCTTTTCTCACGCATGAAACCTCTACACATAGTCTACCATTTACTGTGGTCAAATTGTTTTTGTGCGCACTTCTCGCTACGTTTCATTCTCAATCTCAGCTCAGCCTGCCTGAGTTTGTAGGTCTATAAGTATCTAATCTAATAAAAGAGCATCACAGCACATTTAATTGAATTACACCCAATAACCTCAGCACAGAGGTGTCAGTTTCTTCGTACCACTTTCCAAATGAGCTACCCTGCAGCTAATGTGCGTCCCTTGCAACACTTCTTCCATTCAATGCGTTTTATCGGATCCACTATCTACGTGGTTTTCAAAACTTCTACGAGTGGGTCCAACTAATGTTCCAGAATCGCCGTCTTCCTCATAGAATACGTTGAACGTTACCCAGTCGGCTATTTTTGGAGCCTCGCAAAAGGACGTTTCTCCTTATAATGCAGAGAGTGGACAAGCCTACACTGAACTCCTGACCTCGAAAGGACGAAAAGTTGAGTCCTCGTGGGAATAAAGTATCACATTCAGATATGTCGTAGACAAAACTATGGTATCAGATTGTAGAAGTGTTCCTCATTACAAGGAAACTCTCCATTTCACAGATATTGCATGAACTGTTGTGCAAATTTTCAGCAGACAACTGACTAGTGTTACTTGAAGAAACAAACCATCAGTAACCAGGCACCAGTTAACTTTCTTAACTAACATGCATTTTATTCACAACCGATAAGTAATGCGCAAGGCTCACCTATCACTGGTCATTAGCGCGAAAAGAATCCAGCAAAACCGCGACGACGCTTTGGGATACTCGATTCAGCTTCTTCCTCACTTATTTCTCGAATGACAGGTCCACTATAGCCGCCAGAAGAATGACGCGTACGACCACTGTGACGAACATTTCTTAAAAAATAAACATGACAACAAGAACTCAGTATTCGGTGCAAACTTATTCACAAAAAAGGAAGTAAAAAATTCGTAAAAACCTCTCTTCCTCTTCGTCGTCATCTTCCTCTGGCAACGTTATAATAGGGGCACTGTCTCGAGTTCTCAAACCTGTATCTGAGGAACGATATCGACCACTGCTTGAAGATCCATCATCTAGTGCACGTCTTGAACTGCAAAACAAACAAATAACGATTGAGTTACAGCTGCACACATTTATTTCAATACAAAGAATATCAAAAACCGAGTTTAATCGGAAATAACTCATTATAAACTTCACCGTTTGGAACAAATACCATTTAAATCCATAGATCAATGCGACAAGAGACAGGTCTTTTAGCTAAGAATATAATCTGATTTCTGATGTCTACAAAAGAAAACCTCGTTTTTATTATACAAGATTTGTTTCTCGGAATTTAAACCGACACAAGAATTTAAAAAGACATGCTTGACACAATAGTTCCAATAGCGCAAGATTGGAAACTTTGATCTCGTGTTCATTTTCCCGTGACATGAACAAATTTAAGCTTTAGGAATGCTTCATCAAAAAAGTTTATTGAACAGCAAAGCCTCCCGCACAGATCTGTGGAATTCTCTAACGGAACAAATACTCCAATGGTCGCCGAAAATATGAATAGTTGTTGAACAACGCCGTCGGACTCGACGTGTTAACCCTTTCAGGACCGCAACCCCACCTCCTCCGCATCTCTAACCCTCAGCGTAGGAACGCACAGAATGTATTATTCTAATATTACAAATTATTATCATTAATAATTTCCTATTTATGTTATATAAGATTATTTTGTGTTGTTATAGGTAGCAAAATAACAGTTGTGATACAATTGATCATATACAAAGAAACTTTCAATGCCTTCAGACGCTGAGAGTTATAGATGCACAAGAGGTGGACCAGACTGTCCTAGAGCTTCCACGCTGTGGTTAGAAATGCAGAGGATGTGGTAAACGGTGTTGACAGGGGTCAACATAGAGCAAAAGGCCTCAATTTGACCAATCTCCCATGCTGCGATCTGCAGATTCCATATATTTTACGGATTAACTTTCACTTATGATAAACTTGTTCACAATTGATATGGTCAAGTTTAGCCTCGCACGAGCTGAAAGTCATCATATATATTGTCATGAAGTAAACCCACAAGAAATTTTGACAAGAATATAGAATGACTAAACGTACCTCTCACCGTATCCCATATTTGCTCTCGCCCTGGACTGAAATTCACGATCGAAATCCTCGGCAGCAGCTGCAAATTTGAAATATCACATGTTGAACGGATCTCCGTGAAAGAAATTTAGTGTTGCTTCCAAGTTGACAAATTACATAGAAATAAGCTCACAAAATATTCCAGGCAACCGGTCAAGTGCTTTGATTACAAGGTTGTCTAATTTCATAAAATGACAGATGGCGACTTGATTCCAAAAGAACGAAGAGTAGCAAAAGCTACAGCCGTCCTATCACTAGAGCAAAAGTCCGACTTTCTCTAAACCTTGGCAAGAAGCACTATTACTAACTCTCCCACATTAAAAAAAATCTCTATTTGATTAGACTACCAGCCATCACAAATTTTTATTGCGCGGATCCCAGTACTTCTAGCATTCGATTCATTTTTCGTCTTGATCTTGAATGACGTAGAAGACTGGTCGAGCTTGTCTCCTTGCAATCTTAAGGATAGCCTAGCCGTGGCGTTCCATAAAACATTTTTAAATGCCGGAGAGTGCTGGGGGGGGGGGGGAAGGTGAAACTAGGCTCACCGGGCGCCGCGACGAGCATCACAACCACTCGGCCATGACGCTCCACACTGAAACAAAGAATGGGTAATTCCAAAAAAACCCACTTTCATTTGGTCCAGCCATGGATATATTGGTGTACTACAATTTCTCATTTATGAAGTAACACAATTTATTTGGCAAACGTTTCGACATTCTCACTGTCAAAGATACGATAATTTCAATGATGTTTGCAACCGTTCGTCACCGATTTGCATCCTTGTAGATGCATTCAATATGATCTTCCGCAGTAATGGTGCCGATCGAACAAAATGTTCTCCTTTAGCAGCACGCTTTAACTTTTGCGGGACCATAAATCCAACCCTCCGTGTCTCAAGCCCCACCGTGTTTTCGTCTAACAATGGTGTCCAACGCCAGCGCGCCGTTGTTAGACGCAACACGCTGGGGATTGGAGACGCACAGGGTTGGATCTACGGTCCCGAAAGGGTCAATAGACGGTGGTTACTAACTGGTACATGACGAAGCATATATAAAAAAGATTATTGATAATTCAGACCGATTTTGAAACCTAATTTCTGCAAATTACAGTCCCTTCACGTACCAGCTGATATAGTATCGACTGCTAAACGATCAATAGTACGATCGTACGAATAAGAACTCTCTTAATGGAGAGTCATTCCATGGACAAGTTTCCTGTTCAAAAGAGCCGTGTTGAGTAAGGTAAGCTCATTCGAACAGTGCTCCACTAACTAAGACTTGACTTGGACTACGAATACCTCTATCGTAAGACTGTCACGGACATCCGCTCGAATCATCAGGTTCAAGGAAGACCGAGACATTGAAATAATAGCTGAATAAAGTGTTTCTCTAGCAACCTTGTGCAGCTTATCAATGGATTGAGTGCAAAAAAGTGAACAAATTCATCAATACAGAACTTTTGAGAATAATTCTGCTCAAAAGCGCATTACCTTCATCAAGGTTTACAAATCGCTGCTGGCGACGGACCTTTCCATCTTTATCTCTTTTCTTCTCAATTATGTGAGTTCGGTCACCAATTGTATGGCCAATAGCTAATTCTTCTCTCGCACCATCACGAACTCTTCTAAAAAAAAACGACGAGAAATAAGACAAACCATTGAAAGGAAAAACTATGATTACCTTCGTGTTTCCTTGACGTCACCACTTTTTCGTAGTGAATTTTCAACTACTCTTGGTTGACCGTCACCCCCAAAAGATATCATAGTTGACTGAGAATAAACATGAGAACGAGGGTCGTTTATAGCTCGTTCTTGCAAGTCCTCCTAAACCAAAGGAAAAACTCAATACATAAAATGTGGATACATTAGGTGGTGGAAGTGTTCAAATTATTAACCATCGCACTGAAAAGACCGCCAAATCCTCGGAATGGATCGAATGGTCGAGCTATCTGGTGAGATGCTGGACCGTGAAGAGGACCCTAGGAAAGAATACTACTAGTTTGATGCAAAGATAATGAAGTTATACTAGAAATTTGAACTGGCGTTGTGATGATATTATACCTACTTGTTACAAAGTTTTGAACACTTGACTCACTCACTTTCTTCGAATTTCTTGAATTGAACACATTGAACTCATTGAAGTGCAATGTGTTGCCGTGAAAAACAGTTTTTAGGAAATCTATAATGAACCAAATAGTACCCTCAAGGCATAAAAACTATGCCACTTTCGTTAGTGGGTCAAATTAAAAACACAGCACCATCAGAATTTATTGTAATCAAAAATGGGAAAGTAAAGCACTCTTACAGGCGCAATCTGGAAATATCTGTTCCTGATGTTTTGATTCGAAATTGTGTAGGAAGAGGTCTCCTGTCAATCTAAAGGTCTCTTTAAACCTTTTTTCGATTGCAGAAATACGCAGCACTCAAACCAAACGATGATTTGCCATTTTAAACACATTGGAAAAGTGGAGCAGTTGAAAAAAATTATCGCATAAAAGAAGCTGATCGCAGCAAGATCGTCACCACAAAGTGTGCGCTTCTTCGACCGGATGAATAAAAATTCCTTCCATCGAACAAGGCAAAAAATGAATGATACAAAGCCTTAAAAGATTTCAAAATCTAATTTACAATAGACGTGGTTCCCCTTTTCCACTAAGATTTTTTGTTCTCGGGAAAGTAATTCACTTGAAACAATGTCATTCATTCTGGTGGAACGATCAACAGAATGAACGCCACTAAACCGATTTGAAATATCAGAAAAACTGCGTACTGCATTGATAGAATTTTCGGGAAAAATCCCCCAATCCTCCTATATGATAATTATCCTCATTTTGCTTAAGCAAACTGCAGAAGTTGGAGAAGATTGGGCTACGATGCAATTTTCCCAATCATTGTTTTACGCTCAATAACCACGAATAACCTCTGAAACATCCTGAAAACTAATAATCATGACAACAGCAACAAAACAGTCGGAAGAACACCCAAAAGACCGTCCTCCTGCATATTTCCAGAAACTTGACCTGCTTAAATAGGTATACAACAATCGCAATGCCAAAAAGTTGTTTCTCACGGTTCCTTTTCCTATTGGTGAACCTATCTTTGATCCTGATCACAATAACCAGAAACCAAAGGCTCGAAATCGCAACTATATTAGGGTCAAATTGCTTTCTGTAAGGGAGATGGTATACTCCGCAAAATTCCGATGATGTGATCAATATGAAACAAATCACGTATTCCGCACGTATAATTATGGTACTACGTCGACACCCAAAACCTCGTTGCAAACAAGAACATGCTTTTGTAAATGTGAACTGCACAACGACACAGTCAGGAACGAGGGCGCATATCCCTTTGCGGACGACAAGGGCCATCTTGACACTCAAATTATCAAAGGTCTTTTTTCACTGAGCGAAAAATTTTTACCTAAAGTTTAAGCAGTCTGTGAAAAACTTGAATTTTCAAAATTCCAGGAAACCGCTTGGTTTCTCAAAAAGGCTCCCGTAGTACACTGTAGCAGCAGAAATAAAATCATATATTACCCTCGGTTTGCCTTGTTTGCTTAGCTGAGGTATGTGGACGTCCTTTATTGGACTGCACTAACTCATTTTACAGCCAAAATCGCGTTAAAACTCGAACCGGTTCTCGAGAACATTTTCATAGCGCACTGCAAGAATGAAAATAAAATCACATTTTACCATTCGGTTTTCTTTGCAGATAAGGGTCATATATGCACAAAAAGTATACAAGCATGTAGAGAAGATTGTGTTCTATCAAGATGACATACAGAAACTAAGGTATTTCCTGAAGCATAGAAAAAATCAATAATGAAGAACGAAAATCGCGCGTCACTGGCGAAATTAATTATGCCGCCGTCCACAAAGGGATAAAGAGACAGCAAGTTGCTCTAAAAATATGCACGATGATGGTGAGCGATATGCAAAATTTCAAATCTCGGAGTTAAACTCGCGTTTCACCTATTTCGAAGCGTTTGCATATCACTAAACATTACTGCACATTTAGTTTTAACATCATATCACTGCTAAAAAAGGCAGTAATATAACGAACTTCCGTCAACTACACATAGCCGGTTGTCCTCAGAGCTTCCATTATGTGATTGAGCCGCACTAGACCAAACTGAATGACTTGAATTAGTCAGTGAGAAAATGTCACCCCAAATTTATTTCCGATCCTACCTACCTAAAAGCTTCGAACGATTGATTCTGAAGTATAAAATACCTGCTCCACGCTCTCAAGAAACCACAATGTAATAGCCTAACAACCACAACTAAATAACGTTCTGCAAATACAAAACGTAAATATCTTTAGGTTTCAAAATAACCATGACAACCAATGAAATAACAGGCTGCTTAAAAACAATAATTTTGTATTCCAGACGGCAAACCACTTTTATCAAAGTCCATAGTTTCTGTGTACTTGCTTACGACTGGAACTGCTTATGTAAAACAAATTACCAGCCGAGAATGAGTGTTGTATAACTGATAAAGTTCCCATATGCTTGCTAAAACGAACGAGTTCTAGATGATCGACTATTTAAATAAACACTTCGACAACTCCAGATTGCCTCTCAAGTTCCGACGAAAAGTTCGCAGGTTCCAGAAACGCAAAAGCATTCGTGAGAATTGTGTAGGTGAGAATTTGCTTTGGCTTTTCAATCCCGAATAAGCAGGTTCACTAGGGGATGTAATAAGTATCCAAGATACTGCAGGTCAAAATAAAAGTGGTTAACTACTCAATCATTATTTTCAAACACCTGGAATATGCCACTTCCTCCATATTAGCGGGATGTAAACATATCTTCGTGATTGCTTGTCGAATGACTAGTATCCAGTGCTACTTTGACGTTTGACGAAACGATCGATACCTAGGCAGGGCCCAACGATGCATGTTTACTAGGTGGTTTCATATGTTTTAGCACCAGAGCAACAAACGCCAAATTTACTAACCACAAGTGAATAAAACTGCATGGTTTTGATATCGTTGCGATTTTCTGCGATTTTCTTGCAAACATTTTGGCACACAACTTCCCAAACTTGCTTCAAGATGGAGTTGTCGTGGGAACAAATTCACTTACTATTCATGAACAGATGACGAGTAGGGGAAAATGCTAGTGATGCGGCTCGCAAGATTAATGGAATTTCTTGTGGGTGGTCCTGTTCTCTCTAGCTTAGAATTTCGCGAACCACTTCTAGCCGTCCTTTTCTACAACCGCATCCTCGCCCTAAACTCCGTTAAACGTGCGCGCCGCTTCACTAGCATCATCCATCCCCTCACGCCATTCGTATATGAGTGGCGAGTGCATCTTTTCCCACGACAGCTTCATCTTGAAGTAAGTAAAGGCAATTTGTACACCAAAATATTTGCAAGAAAATGCTTTATTGAACGATACTAAAACCATGTAATGTCAACTACTTCTGATTAGTTAATTTGGTGTTTATTGCTCTAGCGCCAAACTTATGGGACGACCAAATAATTCCAAATTAGGCATCAAACCATTTGACCATACATATCGTATGATCCTGTCACTTTCGATAACTAGCGTTTGACAAATACCATATACGAAGACTAGCATAGCTGGTATCTCTCTAGTACCTCGTTTGTAGCAACATAAAACGTATTTAAATCACAAAAGGAATTTACCAAAACCTTCTAGGTTTGCTGTCTTCTGACTAGCACTCATTTGAGAAACCTCCAGTGAATTCGATAATGATAAGACGACAAGAACAATCCTAAATCCAGGCTGACCACAACAATTTTGAATCAAACCAATCAGTCTGTAAAGTTACTCGAGGTAAAAAGTGTTGTGAAATGAATCGGGGGGGGGGGGGGGGGGGCAGAGAGCTTGGTCGGCTGGTGGGGAGGAAGGGAGCAGAAGGGGAAAATGGATCGACGTTCAGCTTACTGTTGTTACTGA